>APFE031528481.1:7395-41176 GCA_000404065.3 Pinus taeda | reverse complement strand
TCTTCTTCTTTCTTCTTGTTTAGAACCTGATGAATCTTCATCTTTATGCTTTCTAAAGTCCCTATACATTTCTTCTACCATAGACTTTATAGCTAGGAAACTCTCCATGAATTGAGGGTCTGGCCCCATAGAACCTTCCTCTGACATTGTCTTCCAAGGATAGACTCTCCCAATTTCAGGATTATTTTCGACCAACTCTCCTTCTCCTAATTCGAGCTTTGATCTAGTGAGCATTCAACAGCGAAACCAACACAAGATTGTCTAACCTTACAGCCTAGAGCTCTGATACCACTTGATCTGATATTCACCCTATGAGTGACATCAGTTAAACATATATTGTTTAAAGGTATTACGAACTCATTTGCTGGTGTGTGTTCTGTGTTATTTAAGCAACAGATCAATCAGATTGCCAACACACAGACATTTAAATGGAAAGACAACAGAGAAATATAGTAAGCAAACACAAAGACACAAGAATTTTAATAATGAGTTCACCCTATTCTCCAGGGCTACATCTCCGGTCCAGCTTTCAGTGGTGGCCTTGTTTTATTGTGCCTTTAAGCAGAGAATTACAATACAGGGACTCAATGTGAGTTCTCCTGAGGCAGGTTTTTCTTGGCAAGGTGGTTCTTAGATTCCCCCAAGCCACTGAAGTACACAAACTCTTCTTCTTCCTACCAGCTCTGTGACCTTCTGGTCTACAGTGGAAAGAGACCAATGTGGTGCTCAGGCTGGACATATTCCTCTATGGGATGGCTTGAATCTCTCAAGCTCTATGATGCTCGATGCTACCACTGGTCAGCTCGGCCCTCTATCCTATTTCTGCTTTTGCTTTACTGCCTTCTTCTATGGTTTCTCTCTCTTAGTGTTTAGTCCTCCTCTTAGGGTTTTTTTCTGCCTGACTCTCATTTCTCTGTGTATTCTATCTCTATTCACGGCTTTTAGCCATTCTGTTCCAAGCTTGTTTGGTTCCTCTTCTACCTCTATCAATTCACCTTCTATAGCTGCACTTGGAGTTCCCTGTTCGGTGTTCACATGAACACTCAGGGAGTGGCCACATGTCCTTCTCTAAATGGTGCCAACCTGCTTCATTGGTTCATTTCTTTAGTTTCATCATGAATGAAGTCTTTCCTCCATTGTGGCGGTCAAATGGATTCCAAATCCTTTTAAAACGTGGCGTGTTCCTTCGTCGATTTCACTTTCTCCATCGAGCTCGATCTCAGTTGTTCGATCTGGGGCCTCCAGATCCGACGTCACATGCACGTCCCGTGCGGTTGACTTGCTCTACTGATAGCGCGCAATCAATGACGATTTTCTCTCACCTTTGCTTGCTACGCATCAATCGTTGAGTGGGATTGCTCTGCTTCCATCCAAAACTACTTACCATTTGAGGGTGCCCCAATCAATACCACGAGTTTCTAGAGTGCGAGTCCCACCTTTTTCCTTTTAGCGCTTTTTCCTTTTCACTCGCAGTTCTCCGGTTCACCATGCGTCTATGTGCTCGAGGCTCCTCCATTCTGGCCTTGTTCGCCCAACGATGCGCTAATCGCACATCAAAATCCACCTCATTTTCCCGATCCAGGGCTCCCAGGGGCTACTTTGACCTCCTGCACAGTCTCCATGGGCCACAGTCAGTGCGCTTTGACCAAGGTCCTCGTCGTTCCACGCTGGCTACCAATGCCACTGCTTCAGGGTGTTTTTGATCGCTATTTTGGAAATCTTTAGAGATTTATCCCGGCCTGATACAGTCATGGTTCTTTGACAGTCTTTTATGGATCCAATTCGGATCATATAGTCTCTAGCAATGATAGAGTTATGCCATGATTTATTATCTTGAAAACAATTGCAAACCCATGAAATCAGAATCGCAAGCAACTAGGAAATTGGTTGGATAAAGAAAAGAAAAGCAAAAACTGTGATTGCAATGAAAAACCTAAAAGAAACCCCATTTCTGAGATGCTTGGGCTATTTAACTGACAATCTTGACGTGTTGATCAATGTCCTCCAGGCCTGCTAGATCAATGACAGGAAGAGATTGTTAGACTTGAGGAGGATGAGATGGTCTCTATTCTGAAGGAAGGATGTAGCTTGCGGGGACTTGCTTCACTTGGGTTTCATGTAGCATCTACATGAGATCAATTGGTCTTTGAAGTCTTTCAAATTGCTTCAAAAGAGCGTCCATGGCAACTGATGAAGATTCCAGATTCATAGCAGGTAGTGGAATTGGAATTTATTTAAAACCTCGGAGACACAATTTATAAATATTTCGAAACCCTGGTTAGGGTAAAGGCATGATGCACAGAAATAGGTCATTGTCGAGGTAGTGACTATCAACATTGTTACAAAAGAATAGGTTAGGTATCTGCAAATTCAAGGTAGTGATTATCTACGTTGTCACATAGTTAGGACCGCAGTGATTTGGACAGTTTTAATCGGTGATGTACAAATATTGGCAAGTCCACAGACATTGAACTTGGGCAATGCTTATGATGCCATTGATTCAAGCCAAGATCATACAAAGAAACCAAAAACAACTCAAATTATTGAAAACCTACAAAATCAACCTAAAATAAATTTGTGAACTCACTGAATCAACTCCATTTTTCCTCTTTGAAAGATGTATAGGTCTTATGCTCACACGAAATAAAAACCTGTGGTATCTACTTAAAGGTCATGGAGTTGATTCTCATTTAAGAGAATGGAACGTTGTTAACAGTTTTGTGATAAAAGATGGAAGCGAGCATGCCATGGTTGGGAAGTTGATCTTTGTTGTTGAGGACTGCTAGGCTAATCCGTCAGCTTTGGTTTCTCCTGCTGGTATCGAAACAAAACTCCAATTACACAATTTCTATTCATTTGAAAAAAACAATGGGCGGGAATAATAGTTTGAATTCAAAAATTTCAATTCGGTTTGAAATCCAATTTTGAAATGCTATATATGTGGAGATGAAATTTAATGTATGTATGTCACATTGAATGATGGAAACGCTGGAGCCGATCAGTGAATGAGACATTCAATGTATGTACGTCACATTGAATGATGGAACCGTCGGAGCCTAGCCGTGAATGCTGCCGGAGGGAAAGGGCTAACGAGCCTGCAGTGCTTTCCGAACAGTCCACCCCCACCGAAAGATATATGGCTATTGAGCTTGCAGCTAAGGGGGCATTTAATGCCCGATAACAGGCTCGTTAGCCCTTGCCGCTGTCGGAGACACCATGGTCATGCATGAATGCCTATGTTAACTTTGCTATGCACTAAGCCAATCATTAGCTTAGTGACTTGCTTTTAAGAATTTCCGAATGCTATTGCGCAGTAGGGTGGATAATGTTGGCCGTGCTTTAGATGCCTCAATTATCATATATCAGTTATCTACGTATCACACGTTCCACCCTCTTTCATAAAGATACCTCGAGTCTTTTCAGGTTTTTAGCCTACATATACAAAGGGCGTGCCAATGAATAACTTAAGTAACTTCGGTACTTAAATGCCCAAGAACGAAAGTATTTACAGGATCAATGCATAAATGGTCCAGCAGAAGATGAGTGTCGGTTGACAACTGTCAAGTTGAAAGTGGGCTTTCTTGAGACCAATCCGTGATATTCCTAATCGTTTTTTGGGAAGGGGGAGTTTTTGGGTTGTATTGACGTATTAGTGAGAGTTGTTTATGGCTGAAAGTGGTTGGAGGGCAAAAAAATCAATTTTTTTTTGTAGAGGAAGTGTTTCAATTATTTTTTTGATGGTGGAAATGTATTCAGCACCGTCAAAAACTTCCAAAGCACCTCAAAATATGAATTTTGATAGTTTTTACTTGGATTTACTTTTGCCAAATTTTTTCAAAATATGGCCCGAATTTCCTTAATTTTTAGGACAAAAAAACATAAACGTTAGAATGCATTGCAATGAATTTTATTTTTATTATTTTGATGGGTGTGGTAGGTCTTTAGTGGTTATTTAGTTAAATATTTTATTTTTTTATTTACATTGAATATAAGTTAAGAAATTGGATTTAACAAATAAACTAAATGATACATTAAACACAATAACTATATTAAATTGTATTAGATTTCGCTACCATGGAACTTAGTGAGAAACCAAATTCACTATCAGTAAATCAAAATTTAAAACAATCAAATAGCAATTTAGAATAAAGAAATACAAATATTGAAATTAATACATCTTTGACTACTTTGAGAGAATTTATATAGAATTTTTAAAACACTATAAAACGCTTATAATTTTCTCTATCAAGTTCACTAAATTGAATTGTATCATCTATTTCTAATGCTCAAGTCTTACAAACTAATATTTCCTATTACAAAACTAGAATATATAAATATTCTTAAACTAATCTAAATAAAAATCAAATTAAAGACCAAACTAAGCATTGTTTTGGCATCATTCATTAACCCAAAAAACAATCAATCTTTACTAAAAAACAATTTACATAAATTGATATACCCACCAAACATTTCAATCAATACTCTCACAAAAAAATCCAATGCAAAATGATCACCCATTCAACAAGGGAGCTACTGCCGTAGCGGTAGTCCCTGCCGGGGGTGCAAATTCCAGTCGAGTTGCAAGTGTGAATGCAGTTGCTTGCGAACTTCCTCGTAAGCGTTGGCACTGTTCTTTGGACCCATTGCTGCCCTGCAAATCATGACACAGAGAAAGGCCAGCTATTAACTACAGAGAAGAAGGACTTTTCTGCAACTGGCTCAGGATCGATTCTCAACACACCATACGCTGATATAACCTGAGAATCCTCAAACTGGCATGCAGCGCAAACCAGGGAACGTGGACGCCTCTGCAACCACAGCTGGTCAAGAAATCAACTGTACACTAACCACACAACCTCACTGCTTAAACCTTAATCACTTAATCAACAACAGTATAAAATTAACTGCTAAATGAATTAATCGTTTCTTAATCTGCGATCGCAGTTTAATATTCCAACTCCTCTCTTCAATGCTATGAATACGCAAAATTATCAGGATTTGTTCCACTGTAAATGGATTCCAATCTTATACCACAACCGGTAGAAATTGCCAATCTTCTCCTTAGCAGGTTTGACCGGGTGGAGTTGTTTGCTGAAAATTCCGCAGCACTGCGATATAATGTAATATTTCACAACGCCTCTTCTACAACTGACAAATTGTCTAGACCTCTTCCATTGTCACTGGGTTCAGAAAGTAACCCATACAATGATGGGGGTTGCCCATGTTGCAGTTTGGGTTGTTATGGCGGCCATGAACATCATGGCTCTGGTAGGTCTAGCAGCCAACGATTCCCAGTTTCCGTTCGTGGCCAAATACTGTAGCCCCCAACAAACTAATTCTACAGCGTTCTATGCTAATCGGGAGGCTGTTTTGGCATCCCTCGGCAGAAATCTCTCTGCAGACGGCTTCGCTACTTTAATGGAAACCAAAGCCGGCAAAACGGATCCTGTCTATTGTCTTGCTGTGTGTCAGAAATATTTAAGCACCAGCAATTGCTCAGACCGTTCCTTTATGCGGGGTGCAGGCTTTATTAAAAGAAAGAATAGCATCAGTCCTAGCCCGCTACCTCCTCTGATTGACACTAACAGCATGACGAACATGATGCAAAACAGGATAAAGGAAGCCATGGAGATGCAGAGAGAGATAATCGTCATTCAAGTTCCTCTTGCATGAGTTGAACAGTGTGGATATTACATTTGGAAACCTCAACAATTTACTTGACAGATACATCATGAACAAGATGTCCAAGTCATCCTCCAACATGCAAGATGAACTCAAGGACTCCATCTATCAAGTCAGCATGTCCATCACAGAGTTGGATAGCGCTCTCACCCACATCGACCACAAAATCAATGACCTCTTCAGATTTCTCATGTGTTGCATATCATGTAGTTACCTCTATCTCCAATACTCATGCATCATATCCGCACGGCATCACGCCTATTTCACTAGGCATTTGACATTTTCGTAGAACAGTCCTCATCATTTTCTCATACGGATATATGACTGTAACATATACATTTATACATACAGATCAAACCAAAGTCATATTCTTATGGTTGAAGTTTGAATGTTTGAATTTTTTTTCATTCTTAGCTGGCATTTATCTTACATGATTCATTTTAGACCAGAATGATTTTAATTATTATATATGCATATACATATTTAGATAGATCATGATTTATTTTTACTGTACTTATGGAATCAAATAAAAAACAACAACTTACTCCCTTCTGCTGCATATCTACATATCCACGCTGGTGGTATATATACATGTTGTCCTTATGGTTAAACTTTTTTGTTTCTTACATGTCCGTGTCCATAGATGCTTGAATCTGCTATCGCTATTTACCTGCACTTGTATTAACTGATTCACTATTTACATTAATGATTTTATTTCATATGTTTAGTCATTATTTATATCCAGAAACAAAGAGAAAAACTTATCCAATATGTAAAATAAGGAATTAGATTGGCATATCTGCAACATCACGTATTCCTATCTTTAAAGTTATTGAATTGTTAATGTTTTGTTAGTCCAGAAAACGATACACCAATTCAGTAACGATTTTATTAATGGTGTGGGTAGAGATTTATAATCTAGCCGAAAATACAGATTCAACAAACGATTCACTCAGAATTTTATCGATTCAACAATTAGATGGCGATCGGCGGACTGACTTCAAACATCAGGCATGCAGTGCATTGCATGCAGGTCATGGCCGATACAAGTTCCACTGGCAGGTGTCATTGTTGTAAACGTGTCTACCTCCGTAGGTAAGGTGCTGGATGCTGCTTTTATAAACTTAGGATAAATTACACCTGAGAATCCTCAAACGAACAGGCAGCAAACAAAACTTAGCATAAAAAACTTAGGGTAACGCAAGTTGAGCGCAGGGAGAACGAACTTAGGATAAATTGAGTTGAGCGCAAGTTGAGCGCATCGGGCAACGTGAGGCCGGCAATAAGACCTCCAAATAAAAACTTTGGATAAAATTTTTTTGCCAGGAAATTGCGCAGGTAAACTTTGGTTAAGTAGTAAATAGCGGGCACATATTTGCGGTCAACGCATCAACTAATAGCCAGTTGACTGCATATCGAACGCTAATAGTCCCAGGCAGGGACTAATAACATGAAATATATCTAATTAAAACTCTACATCAACTCTATCCAAATTCAAGATATTAAACTCATGTTAATTTTTTTTTTTTAATCTATTTCATTTACTTGAACCATCCTGAAATATCTATACATAATTGTGGACCAAACTCAAATATAACTAAATCACCAAACTCAAATATAACTAAATCAACTTAGCAAATTGTTGATCAAATTTGAATACTTCGAATATTGACATATTTTTTATTAGAATAAATATGCTACAATTAAATAAAGGAAAATGCATGCATATAAATTCTGCCATATCAATTACAATTTAGTATTTAGAAAATACTTTTATATGAATGAAGGAGCTAAATATTCCTAATCATTCTTTATATTTAATCTGAGAGATTTGTTAAAATGATAAATTTTTTAGTCTATTATTTTTTTATTATATTAAAAATTTTATTGAGGATGATGTTGTGAAATAAAATTAATTTTAATTTTTTTATTAAAATTCACATTCATTAATTTTAAAAAAATAACTTTATTATGTTGTGTTAAACCAAAAATTTTATTTTTATAATTATATTTTTATTTTAATGTTAAAAAATAAATTATTTTCTTATTTGATTTATTAGGGATTTGAACCTTGATTTCATAATTTTTATAATACTTGATAATATGAAAGCGATTCTCAATTAAAGTGTCCCTTTTGAACTAGTTAAGCTACATGCAGTAAACCCTCTGCAGTTGCATTTCAGTCTTTTATCTCAGAAACTCTCATGCTATCACCACTTTAGTCTCGAGGTTCGATTCTGGGTCACAAGTTTGGAGTCCCACCATTCTCCCTATATTACCCTAGCCTCCTCAAGTATGGTTCTAATACATGTTCTTATGGCCCCTCGATTGCGCCAAGCTACTCGATGACATGGTTTTGATGGAAGTTCCACTTATCGAAGTTGTCTCTTTGGTTGGCACTCTGTGGCATACCACTTTGACTCTGTCCCTCCAGAAGTGAGGAACAAGATCCTTCATTTGGAAGAAAAGGAGTTTTGCAACATGATATATTTTTTTGATACCGAAACTAGTGATCACACATTCAGGTGGACACTAAATCCTAGGAAATTTTGTAAAAGAAGACTTTACTTTCTACATTTAATGGCATTGCACCGTCAAATTGAAACAATGTTTCACATGGTCATCAAGGACAAGAAGTTGACGACTACCAATTATTTGCAGGATAAGAGGAGATTAAACTGATCCTCTGGGAGATCAAATACAATCTCAATGATATAGTTGTCAGACTCACACACTGGAACACTATGTGGTCTCTCACTCCAATTCTGGCTCTGAATCACAAGTACCCACAGTAGTTGTGATCAATGCACTTGCAGAGGACTCCACAGGGGGATTCTTTGGGGAGGTAATATCATACCATGTGCATTAATATTGGGGGATTTATATTGAGGAAAATATGACATAATATATTGAGTATATAAAGGGAGGCAAAGGGTTTTTATATTGGTAGGTACAATAAAATGAACTCAAAGTTAATGAAAAAATATAAAGGGGTATAAAAAATATTAATGAAAAAATGAATACCTACAATATTCAGTGAAAGTAGAGGTTTTTTAAATTGGGAAGGTGTATTGGGTTCATATTGATAGGAGGTTAAATATTGTTATTTTTAGAGGTTTTTACTAATATGTAGTAAAATTAAGGGTATTGTTTAGTATGCCATGAATGCACGTGATATGTCAAAGATTCATTGAGTGAAGGCCCCGTGGAGGATTCACCCAAAGACAAATCCAATTCTCTCTCTTCTATCATTATATTGGATTATCAGTGTTTTATTGCACTTGCTTTATCTTTTTAGTATATATTATCTATATATCGTTACTATGTGTTTATGTCTATCTCTACTATGTGTCTACAATTTTGTTTCAAAATAGATCACTGTAGTAAAGTAAGTTGAAATATAGTTGATCTAGTAGGAGTGATGATGGTTTAGGGAATGGAAGAAGCAAATTCAAAGTTAGGAATGCTACATAACACCTAAATCAAATAATAAAGAAAGTGCAAGATATGGAAGACAAATTTAATCCAAAGTAAACTAACGTGAAAATAATTCAATATAAAATAAGCTCAAATACCTAACCCAAATGAAGCTACTTGGGATACAAGCATATATCAATTGATAAAAGAAATAGTTGTGACAAATATTTGTAGAGGATAGCACCGCATATGTATCATACTAACTTCAAGGAGCTTAAGTAGAAAACACCACCTTTACCATACCCCTTTTGAGGCAAAGATTCCAATTTTTTCATTCAAGGTTCTTCAAATTCTAACTTGTCATTTATTAGTTGACATCCAAAAATACATTAAAGGAGGCAAAGGGCTACAACTTGTGAAATTTGACGAGTAAAAAATCTCAAAGTTTGAGAAAAATAAGTGCCCATACTATAACAACTCTAGTTAAAAATCCATGTAAGAAAATATAAGACCATGATTGACGAGACACGTATTCCAAGCTGAATGGTGGGGAAAATATCCTAGTGGGTGTTCATTTGGTTTATTATGGCTAAGGAAATTGGAAAAGGCAATGGAGAAGGATTTGGAAAATAAAGAGGCATTAATTGGGATATTATTTATGAAAATAGAGAAAATTAGGAGAAAAGGAAGCTGAAAGGTCATAGGTTGCACGTGAGGAGGAAAATGAAGGAAATAATGGAAAATAAAGAAAATAGGACCCTAATTGATAAAAAGACTTCTGAGGATTAGTGGGTAAGCTTGGTCAATTCAGTGTTGTTGGAGCTCTCTTCTATTCTCTCTCTCTCACTCTTGGACACTTAAATTTTTCTTGGAGAGCTTTTTCATTGGATCAAGAAAGGCAAAGAAGGAAAGAGAAAGGAAGGAGCAAGAAAGGAAGAGAAGGATCAAGTAGCTACAACAATATTATTTGCAAGTAAATATTTGTATGTGTTCTTTTATTGATAGATTTATCATGTATGGTATTACATGTGGTTCTTTTCTATCATGGCATGGCTTTTGCAAGGTGTGACAGTGGTTTCATCATAGCCTTTCCATTTTCGGATAGCCTTGATGAGATGGTTTCTCATAATTCAGTTGAACTGGATTGCCAAATGGATTCAAAGCTAAGTAAGGTGGAACTCTAAAATGAAAAACAATGGCCTAGTGGTCCCTAGACCAGACTATGGATCACGGCAAATCCACTAGCCTAGTGACCCCTGAACCAGACTGTGGGTTGCAGTAAAGAAGGATTGTGTGCCTCGGTAGGCCTAGGAATCCTTGATGGTGAATGGCGGGATATACGGTAAAGCCAAGAGGTTGGTTGCTCTCTGTTGGGCCTAATAGTCCCGAGATGTGATGTACGATAAAGCTTGGAGAGTGGGTCTCAATTGAGAGCCTAGTGATCCCTGGATCATACTGTGGATTACAGTAAAACCGGAGAGATTATGAGGCACTAAAATTTATCATGGTGTAGGCGAAGAACTCCAATAGCTTATGATTGTTTAGTTCCTTTTGGTTGGTTATGAGTCCCACATTCATGCTTGGAATATGGCACGAGGGTGATCAAGGGAAGGGAGATTTGGCTCAGCCAATCTATGGTTGGGTGGAACGTGGTAGTCCCATCCCTGATTGGTTTCTACATTCATTAATGAGAAATTCATTCCCTTGGATTTTCATGTGTAAATGTACAAGTTTATATGTGGATTATAAGGCTGATATATTATGGTATTTATGTTATTTTGTTGTTGTTTATAAGCATGTATTCCAACAATGATGATTTATGGTTCTCCTCATGTTTCTATTTGTAAATGAACAAACAATGTATATATGACCTAATATATGGTACTGCAACTAATGATGTGAGGGGAAAATTATTCTTAATGATTCTCAGATAAGTATAAGACCCCTATGTTTAGATCTGTTATTTAAACCTGTAGATTTCATTCATGCCCAGTGTTCGATAGAATGTCAGTCCCGGTTGGGGATGGTCAGGCCCAACCCTAGAGTTAGTTTTTGGTTTATTAGTCTTGTCATAATGTGTTTAATGGATTTTGAAAGTTAGATCAATTTCTAGGTAGTGGCTGAAGTTCTAGGCTTGAAAAGTGCCATAAATTCCTCAGACTCTCATACAGGTCTGCTAGGAATAGTCCCTGGATGGAGGCATGTAGGCTTGTGGGAGTGTCTAGAGCTCTTTGAATGCTGGCATGCCCATAACATGGGAGTGTCCAGAGGTTTAATAGATTAAAAACTCAGTGGGATCTAGGGGCATGATGCTTGAGTGGTTGGGATGGCTCTTGTGAGTGTTGTTGTTGATGTGGAAGGTATGTTTGATGTGTTTCTATTGATTCCACTTCCTTAAGGTCACCTAGGAGGTTGAATCATATCATTGTAGCCTCTTGTTGCATGTTTACCCCAATTGGCCGGTTACTTGGGTAGATGTGGGATGAGGGTGTTACAGAGTGGTACCAGAGCATGTTTCACCCCTCAGATTGGATGGGCGCTATGTTGATCATGCATTCATGACAGTTGCATAATTGTTCCTCAAGCTTGTATTCCATGTGTTTGTTGCATTTTCACGGTGTTGACCATGGTTGTAGTGATGTCACCATGTGAAGGTTGATGGTGTTGTTGTGGGATGTGTCGTCATGAGTGTATGGGTGTATATGCATTGTTATGTGTGTTGGTGTTAATATGCATGCATTGTCATGGTTATTATTATGCATGTATGGTAGGTCAGACATGCATTGTGGGGTCATTGTATGCAATTAGGTCATCATGATGATATTGGTTTGTTATGATGTTGATATGTTGGCTGAGATACAGTAGGAGATGCAGATCATTAAAGTGAAGTTGCGACACTAGACCACGAGGCAAGACCATGTCATCATACAGGTTTGTATGTTGGACATGCAGGTATGTTGGTTAAGGATTATTATGTGTATTATAATTACGTGTATGCCTTAATTCTATTGATGTTATGGTTACATACATGATAGATGCCAGTTGATTAGTGTAGTCATATGCACATGTGTCAAATAGGCATCAATGATAGTAACATGTGGTTGTATGCATTGCTATTTTTGTTTTATATTAGATAAATTGATGATTATGTTATATGTTGTTGATAAGTATGTTATAGGTTAACATGTTGATGTTATATGATAATTATCTTGATGATTAGGTTATATGTTGTTGATGAACATGATATATAACTTGTTGTTGTTATATGTTAGTAACTTGATGATTAGGTTTATTACATTAAGATATTGATGTTACATGTATCATTCTAAGTTGGATTGGTCTATTCAAATGGTTGGGGTTATGACATTAAGGTATGAGATAATATGATGTGGTATTATGTTGTACTAATCTAGACTGATTGTGCAGATGTGATTATTATGTATGAATGATAATTGTTTATCAATTTATGATTTGAACATGTTAGCTAGTGACTATTATGGATATCATGACCTTATTTGAGTTTGAGTTGATATGTTGTGAAGTTATATCATGCTAATCTGGATTGATTGTGCATACAAGATCGCCTCCCCTAAGATACATTAAGGTATGAAATTTATTATGACATCTGCTTTGTGCTTGACTATTTGATTATGATGCCAATTCAGTGTTTGAGTGTTTGGTGTCTATTATGTCGTATAGTTGATTTATTTAACATTGTATGTTTTCAAGTTGGTTGAATGTTTGATGAATTGCATAATATGAATACATGTTCCAATGATATTGTTTTAAGATCGATTGTACTAAAACATATGTGTTGAGATAGTTGATATGTACTTGAGTATAGTAGGTGATAGTTGTAACATTATGTCTAATGACTGTGAGTTGACTATGGATTACGACATGATTGTTAGTCTTGGTGAAGGTTGATTTCAAATTGATAGATATGATTCTCTTTATATTTGGAACGTGTGGTTGACATGTGTGAAGAGTTGTAGGAAAAATGCTTGGTATTAGCATGACAATGTAATAGTTGATGTGTTTACATAACTAACGGTTGGGTGATGTGATAGTGCATAGTAACATGCAATTGCAACAAGGAAAAGGTAAAAGAAAGGAATTGGGCAAGAATTCTTTTCACTATGTTTGGAAACCCTAATTCCAAATGAATGAGTGCTTTGAATACAAGAAGTCTTCTTAACCTTAATCTTGTATGACATTATGTGGATATGTGTTAGATTCATGAACATGTACTTGACGAGTATATTAGCTAAGTCTCTAGTTACAGGTGGATCTGTCAAGGGAATTGGAGTCCCTTGAGAGATGGAATGGATGTGTTCAGTCGAAAGTAACGTACTTGGCACAACAAGGTAAGGTAACCAATGTATTGTTATGTTTATTTAAGCACTGACATCTGTGTGTTGATGGTAGTATGATGCAAGGGATTGCATGGAAAAGAGACTACCATGAAGTCATGAAGAAGGCCCAACTTGGGCTTTCTGTTGGAGGCTTTGGGAACCATGGGGGTTGAGTCATGGTGTTTGTTATTATTATTATGCTTTTGGTCTTTTGTGATTTGTTGAGGTTTATTTGCAATTTTTTTTTTATGTCTGGTGCAAGGCCTTGCCACTTTTTTATGGTATCGTATTGTTATTGGTTTTCATGGTTTTCTTCTTGTTTTTTCTTATGCTTGCCTTTTAAGCTTTGAGTCTTGAGAATTGGTTGGGAAAGAGGAAATTCAATGGGATCAAGGAGAGTTGCATGAAATCTAATAGGCAATGAAAGACTCAGATGAAAACGGTGCATGTAAGGTAATCAAGGAAGATAAGGTGAATGGATTTGAATCGTGATATGCCTTGGCTATGTTGGGAACTATTGTTCTCGATTTCACGTATGTATTGCATGCATAAAGGTAGTTTGTTGGCTTGAGGGGGCTTGACCCAGGTTTGGAGTTAATTAGCCAAACAAATCCATACACTACTAGCCCTTTTAGCATTAGCCCGCGTTGCACAAACTGAAGTCTCACTCGAAGCAATATGGGGGGGATGCTGGAACCAAGTTTCCACACCCTCAAGATGTCTGAGGGGTCAATTTAGTCCAACTATGAATACCTTCGTGTAGGTCACTTCACGCACTATCCCAGCCTGTGATACCTTCGTGATCTATTATAACCACCTTCACGCAGCCCTCACCAGGGGCTGAGGTGCTTTTGCGCTGCTTATGGCAACAATTTAAGCTATTTCTCCAAGTTACATCACATATCTTACTTATCTTCTTATAGATGTTAGCTAAATTCATGTAAAAAGACACTTTATCTCATATTTACTTAATCAACACAATTATATATGTTCGCGCATCATATAAACAGTGGAAATGTAATTCATACCCAATATACTAAAAACAGGAAATAGATACACAAAATTGATGCGAAACTTCTCTTTATTAATGCTTCATTGGTTACAGACTTGACTCACCCTACACACTCAGCTACAGGGGTCTACGCACTTAGCTGAGGACTACTAGGTCTCTGCGCACTCAGCTATAGAGCTTTCTCCTACTCTACGGCCCAAAGACTCGACTCTACACTTAGATCTTCTACTCTCATTTTATTCCATCATTAGATCCTATTCCCTTTTTTACAACTTAGAGCCTCGCTCTATTTATACAATCCCATGGTCTGCATACCATGGGCATATCTCTAAAGCCGACATTACATTACAAAATTTAGGGCAAGCAAACCTATGACACATTTACAACTTCGCGCTCTGCACCTACAAAATGCGGATTCTTTACATCAAATTTACATCTTTTGACCAAAATCTGGGCTCTTAGCCCCAAAACTTCCCTTGGGGGATCTTGTGCCTAATAGGCCCCCAAAACAAACATTGTGACTCACCCTCGAGTCACTTTGTCGGTGTGTAGATCTTCACGTGAAGACCCCCCAACTCGTCCTGGACTATTGCAAGATCGACAATGCACTAAGCAGATGCCTATTGCACTTATTAGATGTGCTGTTTAGAAACTGTTGTAGTTCCCTAAACCTATTTATAGTCCCGCACCTCCTTTCAGCTATTTGGAGCACTAAGACTATGCTTCTATCGGCTAGTCAGATAGCTGAACCACACGTGAATGGCTTCAATTGACTACCATTCAATTTTCTTGGGAAAGGTTCTCCATTTAACTTTGGCAACTACACCGTGCCTCTGTTTTTGACTTCCTTAATAACATACAGTCCCAACCAATGCATTCTGAATTTTCTCGGGAATTTATCAAACTTACTATCATACAGTAACACCAAATCATTCACCTTGAAGGTGCGCAACTTAATATGTTGATCATGTTAGGCCTTTTCGCACTGCTTTTGTAATTGTTGGTGAAAGCCAACCAAAAATCATTCTTCCTCAAGTTCCTCCAACTACGCGAGCCTCTCCTCCAGGGCTCCGCAGTCCATCATTCTTATGAGCGCTGCTATGCATAGACTAGGCACGATGTATTCCATCGAAATTACGGCTTCCACTCCATAGACCAGTCATAAAGGTGTCTATCTCATTAGTTTCTTGCATGTTGTCCTATAAGCCCATGATACTGTAGGTACGCGTAGGTCCCAATCACTTCGTTGTGCATTGGATACCTTGATCAGCGCAACATCTATTACTTTGTTAAACGCTTCTATTGTCTCGTTATCTTGTGGGTGATATGGTGTGCTTTTCTGATGATACACCTGAAACTCTTATGTCAGTGCATTGATCGTCTCATTCAGGAAATGTGTGTCGTGATCGCTCATCAAGATCTTCGAACATCCAAATTGTGTCAATACATGGTCAAATAGAAATTTCATGGTCGTTGCGGCCATGCAATTTTTTACCAGTTGCACTTCTACCCAACGAGTCGGGTACTCTGTCGCAGTGATAACATATCTCGCACCCATTTTTCCTTGAGGTTTGATAGGTCCTACAAAGTTGATCACCCACTTTTCAAAGCAATGCAACGTCATTTGCATATTCAAAGGAATCTCATCCCTCCACGATGGTTTACCTGTTCTTTGACATACATCATAGGCCTTGCAATGTGCTTTTGAATCTTGATGAAGGGTCGACCACCACAACCCTGCGCGGAGAATCTTCTGCGCGGTCGCTCACCTAGCATAATGTCCTCTCGCAGCACCCCCATGAGCTTCTGCGAGAATATTTCTTCGTTCAAATTCAGGTACATATCTTTGTAGTATCTCATCATTCCCCATCTTATATAGGTGCCCCACAATGATAGAGAACTCTGTCATGGGCACCACTAGTTCCTTCTTCTGTTGGATGAAGTATTCTTTCGGCACAGTTCCAGTCATGAGAAAGTGGATTATATCTTCAAAATGTTCATCTGCTATGCCCACAACAAAGAGCTATGCATTAGGTAATCCTTCCTTCAGACTAGTTGGTTCCTCTCTTGTCTCAATGCACGATAGGTGATTAAGTCCTACATTCAATTATTCAAGTTTCACAACAACTTCAAAATCATATTCTTGGAACAATAAAATCCATCTGCATATGCACCCCACCAATGCAGGTTTATTGACCAAGCATTGTAGCTCAGAATGATCTGTATACATTTTGAAGTGTCCCCCTGGCAAGTAGTGCCAATATTTCTAGAGCGCATACACCATAGCCAGTCCCTCACGCTCAATGGTGGAATAATTATTTTCTGCTTTAGATAATCTATGACTTGCAAATGCTATAGGGTGATCCAAGCCTTCTCCAACCTCCTATGTTGATACTTCCCCCAACGCTATACTCGATGCATCAACATGGTCATGAAACTCTTCCTCCCAGTTTGGGAAGACAAGAATTGGCGTAGTGACCATCTTTTCTTTCAATACATCCAGGAGTTTCTTACAGTCATCATTCCAACAGAATGTGACATATTTTTTCAGCATCTTTTCCATCGGTGCAGTGATCTGAGCATAGATTTTGATGAACTTCTTGTAGTACCCCGTACGTCCTAGAGTAGCGTGCAACTATTTCACACTTTGTGGTGCTTCCAAATTCATAATCAACGTAATCTTCATGAGGTCTACCATCAGTCCCTGTCTACAAACCACAAGTCCTAATAGGTTCCCAAAAGGAACGAGGAACGTACACTTCTTGAGGGTAAGCACGATTTGGTATCTTCGGCAGGTATCCAACATCAAGTGTAAGCTCGCTACATTGTGCTTAACCAACCCAAATATAGTTTAATCATCAAAATAAACCTCCAAGAACTTGTGAATATATTCCTTGAATGCTGCAACAACCACGCATGAAAAGATGGCCGACGCATTCTTTAACCCAAACGACATGATAGTGTATTGAAACAACCACACTCAGTTGCAAAGGTTGTCTTGCTCCTATCTTCCGGCACGATGTTGATTTGGTGATACCCTAAGAACCCATCAGTGAAAGAATATGTTGCCTTCCCACTGACATTGCCCAACACCTCACTTGTGAATGGAGTTGGGAATGGATCATGCACACAAGCCTCATTTAATTTTATGAGATCCACACATATTCTTATCTCGTCTTTCTACTTGTTTTCTTGCACCACCATTGGACTTATCCAATCAGATTCTTCTACCGGCTCAATGATTCCTACTACGAGCATTTTGTTTAGTTATACATGAACCTTCTCCTTGTATTTTGGATTTAAGCAGTAAGGCCTCTACTTAACTGGCTTCACGTCGGGTTTTCGTTATCCTCATCATTCCTAAATCTTCGAGGGTTCCCTTTAAATCTGTAAACTTGGTCGGGAATAAGTTCTGGTACTCGCGGAGTAACTCAGAGACCTTACCCACCTTCATGTTGTTCCAATAGTCATTGAGCATTGCAAACTTAGGTTCGGCCTCTGTACCAATGTTCACCTGCTTCGTTTTTACTGGTACGGTTATGTCAGGGTTCTCAATTTGTGGTCCTTGAACCTCGCAATGGCCTTTTGTTTCTGGAATTTTAATTTTCCATGGATCTTCGTCTTCTTCTTTATAAATTACGTTATAACATTCCAGCACATAGCTCAGCTGAGTAGCCCATTCAGGCTAAATCGATTCTACCAGTTCCTGTGGTATCCTGAAGATTCCTGCTTTTACCTCTTATAACACTTCATCAATTTTGTCCCACCATCTATCCTCAAAATTGAAGGTCATCATGAACCGTTTGCACAGGATATCCCATTCACTTGTCCCATGGTGAAGCTCCATTTCTATATACCAATTCATGGGTATAATGTCTAGGGTGTGACAGAACAAGTGCACCCACTCAAGTTGTGGCTTTTCTCCATAGACCTTCATACACTTGTCCAGGTGTGTGTGTGGATCATCTCGTACATCATATTTATCTATCAATCGCACTCTAGGCTTCCCAAACCATGTGTGCATCATTCTCCCGCATTCGCGCCAGTCCTCAAAGTTCCCTTTTTGCGTACCCCACCACCTCATAGGTGTAACGCGCAGTACCCAATTCAAAGCCTAGAACCATTGCTTTTCTGGCACCTCTCTTTCAAATTTGTCCAAGAAGGTGTCTACCTCACCTAACTCATCATAAGTAGGTAGATCCCTCACTTCCGTCAATACGCAGTGTAACAATCTTGTCATCATATTACAATTCAGCATGGTTACCTCATGTAACCAATTTTGCCATCGCTTTATCTCCTCATCAAAATCCGATGTACAGGATATTTTACACTCCCATGAGATCCTTCCGTCTGTGGTTGGATTTACCCAATCTTTCTCTTGTGCAGTTATTTTGTAGATGCAGTCCAAATCATTGTCACTTTGATAGTCACACACTGGCTCTGTATAGCATGATCCTTCAACAGGGTCCAAGGGTATAACTACACATAGTGACTTCTTTTCAAAAATCATATTGTGCTTCTTCAGATTAATCACCCCATTCATGTTAGTGGCCCTATCAAGTCCTAAGAACACAGGGTAGGGATTACTATCATCAACAATCTATATTACTTCAAAGTCTACTAGCCTGCTCACTCCCTCAATATCCACAATGATTCCCTGAAATAGCCCCATGGGTATTATTTTCTACTGGTTCGCCATTTGCAACTAAATAGGAGACCATTACAATGTAGGCCTCCTCATGCGCTCCCATATCTACTTTGGAAACACAATCGCGTTCGATCCTAAATCCAAAATTACTTGGTCCATCTCATATTCTCCAATCTACGTGGTTAACCTCATTTCTCTTCCCATCTTCATCTTATTCTTTGCAATCTTCTAGACTATGCGCAATTCTCCTGGCGCAATCTGAGCACATCTGTTAATGTGTTCCTGTAGTCCCTTTACAGCCTTACTGTCGCACAGTAGCTTCATGCATGTTTCCAAGAACATAGTAAGCATAGATGGGTCCATTTTCAGCTCTGGTCTATCTTTGCTTTCTAAAGTGGAAGCATCAGCAAATCTCTTCTTAGCTTCCATGAAGGTTTCCTTAGCGTGCACCAAATCAAACTCTACTTCTTTTGTCGGAGCCTTGCTAACCCAAGTACTATCTTCGAGTTGTTTTCCTTTATCATCTCCCGTCGTGATTCCACTACATAGCACAATGTTCACATTCGGATCTTCCTCACACTGCTCAGGCTTCATCATCTGTAGGTTCTAACTCGGGGGAGATGGTAGTGCTCCTTTGTCATGTATGCTAGTTATCAGCGTAGGACAATCTTCCATATCATGATCAAATAAGGTATAGTACAGAAATGATGGACGTGTTGGGTTCATACAATCGTGGGCATAATGTCCTGGGTCTCCACAATTGTAGCATATTAGCTATCGGTGACCTCTTCCAGGTCCTCCTCCACCTCGGCCTTGTCCGCGCCCTTGAAATCTTGTTTGTGCCACTCCTTTGTTCTGGTCTAGGGGTTGTGTTTCAGTATGTAGCCTGTAGGTGGGAGTTCTATCCATCATTTACTCATAGCTTCTACAAGTGTGTTCATCATGTCCCACTAACCCTAAAAAGTTACAAAACAATTGCTGCGATTTTTTTGTATACTTCTGTAACAAATGGCAGTTGTCTGTAGCGTGTTTCCCTCCTATTTGACAAATCGCACACCACAAAGCAGGTGCTGCACTAGGTCCCACTCGTGCCTCCAGTCTTAATGACATCAGTCCTCCTCCCATGAGGTAATTTACGAACAATGGGAAATGGTCCTTATCATGACCCTAACCCTTGCATTTTATGCACCACACCTCTTTGCGCACTTCTGAGTGAGCTTTCTTGTCCTATTTCAAAGTCTGCATCTCAAAGCATAAATTTTGCAGTTGTGCATGGATCTGCTGAACTCCCAAGTTAGGATCCTACATCGGGGTCTCATGCACCCTCATCACAATCTCTAAGGCCTCTGCTTAAGTCGTTAACTTCTGCTGTGATAGTGCACTCCTTAAATGTGGCGTTAACAATGCTACAAACCATTCATGATGTTGTCCATTTGTCAAATTCATATTAGCTTCACGAATCATACACTTCAACCTCTGATCCATCTCCCAAGCAATTTCACCTGGTAGCATCGTGATTTCTTTCAACCCAATGATCGACTCTGCTTTTGACTTCTGCCTACTAGATTCTCTCTTTAGCGCTGCTTGGATATTCGCGATCCCCACATTTGGATTATCATTGGAATGCTTAATATACAAGGTCAGCACGTGATCCTGCAGAGCACTAACCAGCATCACTTTCTTTATATTATCATATGTAACTCCCTGTGCTTCCCATATGGCTCTTATCACGAACCAAAACTGGTCTGGATATTCATTTCCTACCCCCTTGAACACAGGGTACTTTATTGTGCTTGCCATATTGACTCGTGGTGGTGGCAGAGGTGGTACGGGTGAAGATGGGAGTGATGGTGGTGAAGTTGGTGGCAGTGTAGGTGGGGGTGGTATGCACAAAATTCTCTGTCTTATGAAATGGATCGCACATTGTGGAGAGACCTTCGTGAGCTCTTCCTCATCCCCTCATGGAGGTGAAATCAAAGGGCTATTCTCTGGTCCCTTACTTCCTTCGTCTATGTAGATTTTTTCACTTCACATAGCTCCGAACATCAAGGTAATTGCATAACCCTCTTTTCACACAATAGCATTTTAATCCAAGCATTCAAATACTTCACGTACTTACTTCGCAATCCCTTGAGAAAGCATCACTCTGCCTCACTATAGCTGACTGAAGTATCTACCGCGAACTCAGTAATGAATCCTCCTATAATTTGATCGAGCCAGTGATCAACAGTGTGCGTGATTTGATCCTTCGATGTTTCCAATCTGCGCATCAACTCTAGGGTCCACATAATAGTACTGTCGAGCTTCCACCTTCCTTAGCTATCTTCTAGCTTCGCAATCCACTCATACAGCTCAGTAGGGAAAGATGCGAAAAAGATTTTGTGGATTTCTTTGTATAGGTAGAAATCTAAACACTATTCTTTTGTCAATCGTGGATTCCTATTCTCATGCATCGCGAACTTGTGAATCCTCTTGTCCAGCCAACCTTCAATTTCCTTCTTAGTTGGATTCTAATGATACGACAAGAGACATCTCTATGTAGATTCCGGTCCTGAAAACGAAACCATTTGTTGCCTTGAGGGGGCCTGACCCAGGTTAGGAGTTAATTAGCCAAACAAATCCCTAGACTACTAGCCCTTTCGATATCAGCCCGTGGTGTGCGGGCTGAAGTCTCATGCGAAGCATTATGGGGGGATGTTTGAACCAAGTTTCCGCACCCTCGAGATGTCTGAGGGGTCGATTTAATCCAACTATGAATAACTTCATGATTGGTTATAACTGCCTTCGCGCAACCCTCACCAAGAGATGAGGTGCTTTTGTGCTTCTTATGGCAGTAATCTAAGCTATTTCTCCAAGTTACACTGTATTTTACTTATCTTCTTACAGATGTTAGTTAACTTCACGTAAACAAAATTTTTATCTCATATTTACTTAATCAACACAATTATATATGTTCACACATCATATAAATAGTGGAAATGAAATTCATACCCAATATACTCAAAATAGGAAATAGATACATATAATTGATGTGAAACTTCTCTTTAGTAATGCTTCAATGGTTATAGACTCGACTCGCCTTGCGCACTTACCTGTAGGGGTCCACGCACTTAACTGCAGACTACTAGGCCTCTGCGCACTTAGCTGAAGAGTCTTCTCCCAATCTATGACCCAAAGACTCACTCTACACTTAGATCTTCTACTATCCTTCTATTCCATTATTAGATCCTATTCAATTTTTTACAACTTAGAGCCTCGCTCTATTTATATAATCCCATGGTCTGCGAACCATGGGTAAATCTCTAAAGCTGACATTACATTACAAAATTAAGGGTGGAGAACCCTATGACTCATTTACAACTTCGTGCTCTGTGCCCACAAAATGCAAAGTCTTTACATCGGATTTACATATTTTGACCAAAATCTGGGTTCTTAGCCCCAAAACTTCCCTCGGGGGATCCCATGCCCAACAGAGTTTTCATAACCTTGACCTTATGATATATTGTAATTATGTTGTGATCATGATTATGCTGATGTCTATATGTGTATACATGTATGTATGTATGTATGTCATGTTTGATAGGGTCATCATGGATCATGATTATTTTATGCTAATGTTTATATGTACATATGTATGTATGTATGTCATTGACTGACTATATCATTATCATTTTATGTTGATGTTTATATATATGTATGTATACATATGCATATCCTTGTTTGACATGATCATGATTGTTTATGCTAATGTTTATGTATACATATGTATGTACCCATGTATCTCTGTCACTATGCAATAGGGTCATCAGGGATCATTCTTATGGAAGAATGATTATTTATGTAGGTGAATGGCTTGAAAAGGTTTAATGTCTTGAAGAGGTCCAATTGGGAGGAGTAGTCCTGAAAAATCTATGAGGTCAGTATCATGTGGTTATGAGTTGATATTATGTGATTATATTATGTTTATGTTATGGATAGGATATACCGAGAGATGCGCCATCGAAATAAAAGTAGTGTGGTTTGTGACATGTTGGGACAATCATGAATAAGACATTGGAAGCAAGGTTTCTTGGTAGAGACATTGTACTTTTGGATGTGTGGTACTATTGTTGTGCATATGTTGTATATGTTGTACATGTTCCATTTGGTATGTTGTGTGAATACGATGTTGTGTATATATAGTGTGTGTACATGTTGTTTCTATAATGATTATGTATAAGGTGGTACAAATAGTGTTGTGAGCATGTGGTGTTGTGTACATGTTGTACATGTGGTGTTGTGTACATGTCATGCATGTGATGTTGTGTACATGTGGTGTCATGTACATGTCGTGCATGTGGTACTATGTACATGTGGTATTGTGTACATGTTGTATAGATTGTGCAATGTACATGTGATGTTGTGTACACGTTGTGCAGGTGGTGTTGTGTACATGTGATGTTGTGCACACATTGTGCAGGTGGTGCAGTGTACATGTCGTACTGTGTACATGTTATATATATGGTACTGGTGTATGTGTGGTATTATGTGCATGTCATACAGGATGTGTTGTGGGCATGCGGTACTATATATGTGCATTGTGTAGTTGTGGTATCGTGACGTGTGTTTCTTGTGTTGTACTCTATATATGTATATGTATTGTGTTGTGGTGTACACCGGATGTAAGTGTATGCATGTGTTGTGTTGTATGCTGGGTGTAGGTGTATGACTTGTATGTCATGTGTAGGTGCATGTGTTGTGTTGTATGTTGGGTGTAGGTGTATGACTTGTATGTCAGGTGTAGGTGCATGTTTTGCATGGTGTTGTGTGTTGTGTGTGGTTGTATGTGTGTGATGCACACCATTTGTATGTGCACATGGTTGAGGAGAAGGCACTGGGTTTTTGTCGGGTGTGGAAACTGATCTGGTGTGCATATGAAATAAGGACAAAGGTAGAAACTAAGGGCTGATTAAAGGATATGTGTCAATATTTTATTTCAATTTTATTATGCATGTGATTTATGATTTTGGTTTATGATGATTACATGTAATCTATGATTCTAGTTTATGATGGCTACATGTGATTTATGATTTTGATCTATGGTGGTTGTGTTTTTAGCTAACTTGATGTGATATGTTTAAACATGATGATTTGTACAAAGATGCTAGTTTGACTAGTTGTGTCAAGAAGAAAACATGATTGCAAGTGTACCTTATTAACGAGCTACCAATGAGGTATGATGTTAATTTATTTCAATTTATTTTAAATCTAATGGAAGGAATGTGCTTGGTACATGAAGCATGAAAATGCCCATTTGGGTGGTTGAAATCGACTGCAAGAATTAGTAGCAACAATGAAAGGGATTGGAAAATGCAATAGTAAGTTGGTAAAGCACTTCAGGAGAAGGGCCATTGTGGGACACTACTATCCAATAATGTCCATTGATTTCCATGAGCATGGTATGATCAGTATGATGGTTTGAGGTAGGGATATGCCTTAGTTTTTTGTATCTTCTGATGCAAGGAAGCCTTGCCAAGAAATGGACTTCCTAGAATGGGGGTGCTAGCGAAACTTAGAAGGTGTGTGACTGCACAGTAGGGGGTGACCGGATTTCCCGAGGGACTATGTAGCAGAGAAGGGAAGATCGAGGATATATTTGTTTTGGTAATTAAAATTTCCAGATGGAATAAGATGAACATTGGGAGTGTGCCCTGGAACAATGAGCAGATAACTATTCACTAAGAGGACAAGTGGCATTGGATTGTAGCATTGGATATTTGATGCAGTTTTGACTTTGGCAATGGATTTTGGACTTCCAAGGAAGGAGGTGAATCCTATTATTACTTGGAGGGTGGAGGTGTGAGCCTATGGATTTCCTTGTTGCGGATGTAGGCATCATATCCTTTTATTTGTTGGTTGAACAAATGTGCATATGTGTATATGTGTCTATTATTGTAAATATGTTATCGAGCTAGATTTATAAATCTCCATAGACAGTATGGTTATTTGTTGGTTGAAGCAAATGTGTATGTGTGTATATGTGGTTATTATTGTAAATACCGTAATGAGTTGTGTTATAAAGCTTCAGTAAACAATATGATTGTCATGTTTTAGCAATGATCATTGTAAATACTATAACGAGCTATGTTATAAAGCTCCATGGGTAGTATGTTTTGTTTTCAGCGATCTTGCTTGTTATAGGTGGAATTGAAAACGGATGATGTTCCCCCAAGGGGGAGGGTTCTGTAACAACCCTGGTTAAAAATCCATGTAAAAAAAATATAAGACCAGGGTTGATGGGACATATATTCCAAGTTGAATGGTGGGAAAAACATCCTAGTGGGTGTTCATTCAGTTTATTATGGCTAAGGAAATTGGAAAATGCAATGGAAAAGACTTTGGAAATGCACGAGATATTAATTGGCATGTTAATTATGAAAATAAAAGAAATTAGGGGAGAAGGAAGGTGAAAGGTCACAATTTGCATGTGAGGAGGAAAATGAAGAAACTAAGGGTCTAGGATTTCTGAGGATCAATGGGTAAGCTTGGTTAATTCAATTTTGTTGGATATCTCTTCTATTCTCTCTCTCTCTCACTCACTCTTGGAAACTTAGAGTTTTTTGGAGCACTTTGGCATTACATCAAGAAAGGAAAAGAAGGAAAGAGGAAGGAAGGAGCAAGCAAGGAAGAGAAGGATCAAGCAGCTACAAATACATTATTTGCAGGTATCAATTTGCACGTGTTTTTTCCTTGCTAGATTTGGCATGCATGCTATTTCATGTGGTTAATTTTGGCCATGGCATGGGTTTTGCCACATGTGACAATGTTTTCATCCTAGCCTTTCCATTTCTGGATAATCATGATGAGATGGGTTGTCATATTCCGGTTGAGTTGGATTGTTAGATGGAGTCAAAGTTGAGTGAGGTGGATCTCCGAAATGTCAAACACATGGCCTAGTTGTCCCTAAACTAGACTGTGGATCACGGTAAATCCACTGGCCTAGTGACCTCTAAACCAACCTATGGTTTGTGGTAAAGCCACGATTGTGTGCCTCAGTGGGCCTAGGAATCCTTGTCGGTGAATGGTGGGATATACGGTAAATCCAAGAGGTGGGTTGCTCTCCATTGGGCTCGTAGTCAAAGGAAGAGACGTATGGTAAAGCCTAGAGAGTGGGTCTCAGTGTAGGGCCTAGTGATCCTTGAATCGGATTGTGGATTATGGTAAAGCCTAAGAGACTAGGAGGCACTAAAATTCCTCATGGCGTAGGTGGAGAACTATGGTAGCATTCATGCTTCTTTGTTTCTTTTTGGTTGGTTATGAGTCCCACATTCATGCTTGGAATATGGCATGGGGGTGATTGGCTAAAGGGAGATTTGGCTAAGCCAATCTATGGTTAGGTGGAATGTGGTAGTCCCATCCAGTTGGTTTCTACATTCATTAATGAGAAGTTCATTCCCTTGTCTTTTCATGTGTAAATGTATTGGTTTATATGTGGATTCTAAGGGTGATATATTCATGGTATTTCTGTTATTATGTTGCTGGTTATAATCATTTATTCTAACAATGATGATGTATGGCTCTCCTCATGTTTCTATTTGTAAATGTACAAACAATGTATCTATGACCTAATAGATGGTACTAAAGCTAATAATGTAAAGGGAAAATGATTCTTAACTATTCTCGGATAAGTATAAGACCCCTATGCTCAGAACTATTATTTAAACCTGTAGATTTTAGTCATGCCAAGTTTTTCATAGAATGTTAGTCCTGGTTGGGGATGGTCATGCCTAGTCTTGGAGTTAGTTTTTGGTTTATTGGTCTTATCATCATGTGTTTAATGGATTCTGAAAGTTACAACAAGTTCTGGGCAATGGCCAAAATTCTAGGCTTGAAAATTACCTTAAATTCCCTAGACTCTAGCACAGGTATGCTAAATTATAGTCCCTGAACGTAGGCATTCGGGATTGTGGGAGCATCCAGAGCACTCTAAACACTGGCATGCCCATAAAATGGGAGATTCCAAAGGTTTAATAGCTTAAAAACTCAGTGGGACCCAGGGGAATAATACCTGAGTGGTTGGGATGGCCCATGGGAGTTTTTTTGTTGATGTGGAAGGTATGTTTGATGTGTTTCCACTAATTCCACTTCCTTAAGGTCACCTAGGAGGTTGAATTGTACCATAGTAGCCTCTCGTCATATGTTTACCCCGGTTGGCCAGTTAATTGGGTAGATGTGGGATGAAGATGTTACACATACATACATGGTGAGGGATCATTCTATAAGACCCAATTGACCAACTAATAAAAACAAAGGAAGCAACACATCAAGTAGCACTGATCCAAGAACAACCAGTAGTGTCCCTAGAAAAATATCCAATAAATGTTAATTTAGCTTAAACAATCCAAGTGAAACATGCATATGATTGATGCAATGATAATTGATACATGCAATGAGGAGAAAACATTGAGATGCAAACATGTGAGTTTTTTCTGTAAAGAAGTTGAGTGATCACTTCATCTGCCAATATCTATAGGCATTTTGATGCTTGGAATTAATTCTATGACATTAAAAATCCATAAGCCTATTCTCTACATTATATTACCCAAATCACTTATCCCAACAATTTTGACACTCCTCTGGCTCATGCATCTAATGTGAGCGCTTCTATTATTAACTTGATACCAAAATAATCATAATGTGATAAATTTCATATTGCAAAATGAATGTGCTCTATTTTGTTTAATAATCCAAATAATGTTGTACATATACATGGGCTTCCCTAGCAAAGCAATACCATATCACGTGTGTTCATATTGGGGCATAAAAAATGAGGAAAAAATGAAATAATATATTGAGCATATAATAGGGGGGTAAAGGGTTTTTATATGTTGTATAGCAATATGTGTATTATAAGATATTGTTTACGCAATACATTGGCCACACGGAGGCAAAAAAATAGTGGGATAGAGAAATAGAGGTTTAGGAGTATTGTGGGAGTATCCAAAGTGTGAGGGAGAATGAAAAAAATATGGTAATATTAGGTCCATAGTAGTCTAATATTCAAACCTATGGCCCTAGTATTGACATGCAATTCATGGTAATGTTAAATTCTTAAATTAAAAGTGACATTATCATTTATTTTTCATTTTCATAATTTTACTTAAATTTTTAACATTACCATGAAATGACTCAGGATTTTTGAGAGTGGTTCCGACCTCATTAGATTTCATATGGAGAAAATTTAATTTTAGATCTTACTCAAAATCCAACAAACTTATTAGTTTTTCAGGATTTCAAAATTGGGGGGATTGCAATGTTTCCATTGGATTTTTTCATGTACTAGGGTATGGAACTCATATTTAATCAAGAGAACCAAACCCTCTATATACCTTGATGTTAGTGAAATTGGTTTTCAAACTTCTCTATCATGACCCTACTAAAAATGTACCTATCACTCAAACAAAATCTTGACTTTACATGCTACGGTTTTTCTATCTTATGTTAATGCTTAGAGCGTGATATTAATGACAAAGATACCAATATAGGTAATGATTTTGATGATATGTAGGCATTTTTGGTAGCATGATTTTTTTGGATGGTGGAGGCCATCCGCCTATTTGTTGATGTATTTTCGGTTAAGAGATGGATTGCACTCGATGTTATTTTGGTTATATGCACCCTTACATGCTATATAAATGAGAACTTGCAATTTGTGGACCTGTGGTTGATGAAGATTATAGCTACTTGATGAATGACATTCTATGGTTTAATCCATGTTTTTATGGTTTTTTTTTTTCACAAATTCATCATTCTAGAATCTTTTGTTGACATATATGCATCATAATATTTAAAAATATATATTACATAAAATTCACTCCCAAAATCGCACCCAATATGGGAGCTTTGGAAAATGTCACTCCTCACTACTACTTCCACTCCTACTTCCACTCCCACTTCCCGCTTCTACTCTCGCTTCCCACTTTCTCTCCCACTGCCAAGCAGCTGTCTCTAGAACATACATGCATAACATTACTAATACCTCTATGATCTATGTTTAATGTGTATGTTAATTTATTTTTTACCTGGTTCTAAGCTAGTGATGAACAGGTTGAATGAAAGTGAAGGAGATAGTGATATCAATTATTTCTTGGTATAGGGCACATTCATGCCATAGGAGAAAGTGAAATATGATATTGTTTGGAAGAGGGTGCATGTGTGCTAAGGGCACGCATGTCACACCTTCTATTAATTCCATTTTATATGTTGTTTCAAATTTAGCATTTTCAGTTTTTGATATATTTATTCTATTATTAGAGCTTTTATTTTGTTATTTTTAGCATGCGTGATCTATTCTCACTAAGAGGATGAAAATCCTTCGTAAATTAGAATACTTAGGCATGAGAAATTCCCATCTTAGGTAGAGTATGTTGGACACCTAATCCTTAATGGGTTAGTGTGGAAGCCGAATGGACAAAGCAGTCCAAGGGACCTTGGGATGTGAATCCCAACGGTCACCATATTGTACTATAAATGTACATCTATTGTTAATAAAAATGTAATGCATGCTTTATATTTCCTATATTTCTCGCTCCCAATGTGTGTTTAACATGGTATAGGAGCCATGATGTGTGGCCTGTTTTCCCTTAGCAACTGGTCTGAGTTGCCTTGAATAGTGCTGACTAGAGCTGGCCTAGTCTTTTGTAACGCTCCATTAATTCTGCCATCCCTGCGCTGTACCTGCGCTTTGCTCCATATTCCATTAACTGCTTCATACAGAACGTTGCCATACTGCTACGTAACCTGCGTCCTGCTCTTCTGAAGCGTTGTACTGTACAACACTGCCCTTACTGTTCTGACATAACGCCTCTGTCCTATATTTGTCCAAATTTAGTTTCAGATTCCTTTTGAATCTCAAATCTCTTCCTGTGCGATGTGTTGAGAGGTCGAAATGGTGTGTTGGAGGCTGGACCATGTGTTAAATTGGATGGTATGCAATGGTGGTGTATATTTGCTTTAGACTGAAGCTTATGGCGTGGTGAGCATGGATTTGGAGACTATGCGTAAACTTGCATTTCAATGAAATATCAACCAGATTCGCTATTAAAACGCTATTTCCTTAGGATAACTCTACATTTGAAATTTATATTTAAGGGTCACTGCGTTTCGGTTTGGTGGTAGCTATTCGGATGGCTTTATATTGTCATTTACATGTCAGTGGATGTGGGTTGTGGTAAGCCCTGACATTCAGAAACAGCTACGTTGAACATCCACTGTGAGGGCTGGTTTTTGGTTCTGTTGTGCGTTGAAGACCACCTGTAGCACGATTTTCTCTCCCCCTTAGTGAGTCGAGTCACTTCCTTTTTATTTGCTAGGCAAGCGGCCACTATACGAACGAGCTTCCTGTGGAACAAAGGCATCGAATCTTTCATCTCTACTGAAAGTCGTGGTATGTCTGTGTTGGAGATTACATTTTGCATTTGTACAAGTTCTTTTTGAAGGATGAAAACCTTGAATGTTATGTTGACTGTTGAATACCATATGCCTCTTTTTAAAATCCGTGAATTCCATGACATATGTTAACGATATGCTGGAGGATGGTATATTGGCTCATATATAAGAAGACCATCCGTTGCATGACTGTGCATACGTATATTTGTTTTGTAAGTTGGTTTTTGTGTTGAAGCCATTATATGCGTTGGAAAATAGCGTTGAACGCCATATTAAATTCCTTGCCATATTATGTTGAATTTTGGATAAGTGCATTGCCATTTTGGAAAGACTGTGATATATAATATATGATGGGCATCAGCTGAGAGCCATGGTATCAAAGCACCGAATTCACAACCAAGTTCCACAGCTCCTCCCGTTGAAGCAGCGTTGTTCTTCTGCTCCTGTGCGACATTGTTTTCTTGGGAATTATCGTCTTTTCCATTTTGGGTATCGGCGTTGGATAGCGATTGAACTGCTTCCTCTGCCTTAGATGAACCCTCCACCACCATTGTTAGGTTAGGATTATAACTTGTCAGGGCTGAGCAGAACCAAATAAATGGAAACAGATAATTATTCCTCTCGTTCTCTGTCATTTCCAAAAGGAGAAGGATCAGCTGATTCAGATGGACTAATGCCTCCATGTACAAGTTCCCATCTATGAAAAAGAAACGATTCCTTTGAAACAACGATGCAATTATGAACCAGTTGAGCTCAAAACTCTGCGTTGAACGATGATAAAAGAACCCAACGTTGAGTAATTTGCAATCTTGTTTTATATGTGAATGTTGAACAATGCTACACATTTTTGGAGCCCCTTTCATATATCGTTGGCACTTGTTCAACATCGTTGGAGTTCTTTCATTATTGTTGGACACTTTTTAATATCGTTGGCATGTTTTATCTGTTGGAGCAACCTCCTTCATTATTGCGCTTCAGCATTCAGCATTCTTGTACATATATTTGGATGCGTTCCCAATTATTTGTAACCATGTGCATTACTTGGCAACAAATATTTGTCATTTACAAGCATAATGCCACAATGACATAAAAGACACAAGCTCTTATATGAATGACACCAACGAACCACCTTGGCATCATCCAGTAGCTCAGCGAGGGTAGTGCAGAATTCTGGCTCAAGAACCTGCATGCTGGTAAGTTACAGTTCTGAAAGGTTGTCGACAGTTTCTTCTTCCAGAGGTTTTTTGGCAGCTCTAGGTTTAAGGCTTCCATTTCCTATTGAGATATCATATATCTGCAACAATTATTCTTTGTCACATTATAAAAGCAATTTTGATATTTGCAGTCATTAGTTTTCCACTGCCATTCCCTCAGCTTGATAATCAGATTATAGAGGGTTATTCGAGATTTCTTACACCAAAAGAAGAGGTTAAATTGCTAAGAATTTATTCTCTTTGAAGTCGACTTTCTCGTCTTTGAAAGGGCTGAGTTCAGCTGATCATATTTACAGAACGCTAAATTCTCAATTTACCAGTAATCTTCCTATAGCTTGAGATATTGTCTTCTGAAGAGTTTGTGATCTCTATTGATTCTCTACAAAAGGGGACAAATCTATCTATCACGATGGATTGTAATTTTAGCATTATTTAGAAGTTCCGTGGCAATTGTTTGAGGCCAATACTATCCTTTGTTGATCGAATTGGTGTATTTTCTTAGAGGTTGTTCATATCAGAGATTGTTATTGAACTAGATTGAATTTGTTACCATGACAAGTTCTCTTGGATTCAAGATTTATTTGAAGTTGTAGCCATAAGTTTATACAGAAGAGAAATTGGTGTTTTCCATCTTTTCCTCGTTGTTTTACTATTTTTGTGAAAAAATAAAATAAAAAATGGCTCCAATCGATGCAATCTTAGAGTTATTGGACAATCTAGTACACTCTACTATGGATAACACAGTCAAAATCAACAAGGATTTTCTCGCAGATATTCGTAGTTGTTTACAAGATATACAGGAAAAGATTGATTTTTTGCAGCTTGAATCACAGCTATAGCAAGAAGAGCTACATCAAAATAAACACCATTCTGAACCTGTTTTTGTTCAGAACATTGAGACAACCACCCATCAATAGCGTGTTACAGTTCATTCAGATTTAGTACCAAACAAAGCAGCAAGGTTACATGCAGATGCAGAAGTTCAGTTTGCACTTCCCAAGCCCATCATCAGACCTTGGGAACATCTTGTCCACAACAAGCACATAACTGGTCTTGGATATGACAATGACTTGTTCCTTTCATATTCCAGACTATGCCAAGCCCATTCAGTTTCAGAGTGCTGGATTCATTCATGACAATTCACCTGCTCCTCATGATAGTTCAGCTTCAGCTGTTCCAGACTCTACCCTTCTTCCACAGCAACAACAACAACAACAGATCGTGAAATGCCGACACTGTGATCGAGTTGGCCATCTGAAAGATCACTATTTTTATCTTCATCCATGTAAGCACTGCCATAAAACTAGTCATTCATCACACAGATGCTTCAGAAACAAACGTCCTGCAAGAACAAAGATTCATCTAGGATGGATCGCTTCTTGGCAATGGGCATCAACAGCCAAGAAGATATTCCAAACACATGTCAGAACTTGTTCCAGAATATTGAACAGTCTTGCAGTTGAGTTTTATCCATTTTCTCACCTTGTATCTAACAGGGGGGGAAATGATGGTCATCTACAAGCTTCAAAGCCACATTAAGCGAGCCTGAGCCACAACCTCTGCCACACCAGTTTCAGAGTTGTAGCCAGAGACAAAGATGCCCATGAACATGCCTTCAGTTGGCAATCTGGGACACTTCCTCTAGCAGAAGACTTCAGCTTCTTGCCAGTTTTGGAAGAGTTCCGAGAAAAAAATTGAGAACACTTCCTCTAGCAGAAGACTCCAGCTTCTTGCCAGTTTTGGAAGAGTTCCAGGAATTGCATAAGCATTCCAGAGTTGTTGGTCATCCTTAAACCATCACAGGTTGAGACTTTCCTTTTTGAAGTTTTACCTTTTATGTGGGGTGAGACCTCCCTTTTATGGTTGAAGGTTTCCCTCTTTAAAACAATAGGATCACTCCCTCTAGCAGAAGACTTCAGCTTCTTGCCAGTTTTGGAAGAGTTCCGGGAACTGCACTAAGCGTTCCAGTGTTGGTGGCCATCCTTAAAACACCGCCCTTTATACCAACATTTCATAGAGCACATTC
>APFE031528479.1:0-26915 GCA_000404065.3 Pinus taeda | reverse complement strand
ATATTTGATGTCATATGTTTGACTGCCTTTCAAATACTTGAACACTCACTTAGTTGCATTCCAATGACCTTCACAAGGGGGTTGTGCATGGACCTGGAAAGTATCCTACAATAAAAGCTATGTGAGGTTATAAAATTAAAACTTCCAACAAGTTGCATTTACTTGGTTGGATCCTGAAACATACTTCCTTTAATGGAAGTCAGCTTCAAACTCTGTTCCATAGTAATGATAGGCATCCCAAATCTATGCAATAGTTGTGCAATATACTTTAGATCTATGCAATAACTGTCCAATATACTTTTTTTTAGAAATGAAAATATATTTGGGTTTGTGATCAATTTCAAACACTAAATAATAATGTAATAAACCCAAATATGTGGAGTCAAAATCTTTGAATAGATCTCTTTTAACTAATGCTAGGTCTGTCATAATTGTTTCCTATTATCATCAAATCATCTAAATATACAACTGACTTTCCAATTTCTTAACAAAAAGAGTTGCATCATATAATAACTTATAATTCAACTTGAGAAGGTATTCAGTTAAGTTTTCATACCATACACAACATGCTTAATTAAGTCCATACAAAGCCTTAACCAATTTAAAAAACACAAGTATGTGTTAAGTATAACACATGCATCAGGACAACATTTAGCCTTATCTAACATTTGTCAACCATAAAATATAACAATTTAAAAACCATTCTTTATTCACTCAACTCTATCCATTTCTACAAATATCTTATGCAATGACCCACTGCAATTTCGCTTTTAATATAACCCCCATAACTGAGACATTGCATACGGTATAACAATTTTAAAAAACAGATTGCCAACAACCAGCTAACTAGCGTTTAAATCACAGCCAAAATCAACCTTCCCTATTCCTTTTCCATAACTTTATCGCTTCGTTTCCCTTTGAACTTAAATCACTGCCAGATCCAACAGATCCCATTCCAAGAACACGTGAACAACTAGCGTTAGTTTCCGTGTTTAGTTTGTCAATAGAAACCTGAGACCGAGATGATCCGAGCCCCCCTAGGTTACGACCTTCATTAGATATCGAATCAAAGAGAGCCCTTGCCTGTGCAAGTGGAATCAAATCGAGCCCTTTACTTTGCAAGTACTCCGTAGCTCCATTCATATCCCTCTCCATGAACTTCACAATATTGTTCTCAAACTCTCGGCCTTCGTCAAATAGCGAGCCACCAGGTTGAAGCAGACTCGCTGATGCCTTGCAAACCGAAAAAAAATAGCATCAGCCAACAAAGTAAAACACACGTGTCTGTTCCAGTAATTTATATTACTAGTAGCAGTAAAAATCAACAATGAGGCATGTACCTCAGCTGCAACATTCGGAGTTAGAGGCCCAAACGAACCAACACTGCCAAGCTTACTGGCGCTCACAACCTGCAGAACAGCTGAGCTTTGAGAACAAGCACTGAGCTTATAATAAGTTGCAGAAATTCAATCTTGCAAGAGATTGGGGAACAACCTTTATTTGCATCTGCAGAAGTTCGACATACTCAATTATTTCATCCAGCATTGATGCTCTGTCAGTCTACACATATATAACAGCAAATTTAGCGATCGTTCCATCAATGTAATTTAAAGAACAAAAATCAAAAGAACTTAAAACAACACGAAAACACGAAAGGTTGAGCCTAGTAGTAAAAGCCACAGTGTTCATCCACAAATAGGGTAGGAATCACATTAGGAACTAACAACGATGAATGCATGCTCTTACCTTCACGGATTTGCTATTCTATTACTTAAAAAAAAATCACTAAATTAATACCTCATTTAGGAATGCCTATTTTACTGTACCTTCTTACCTTCTTAGCATTCGGAACGAGCTTATGCAAAGCTTTCAATTTTTGTGCAATTCTCTGACAACGTTGTTGCGAGATAGTAAAAAAAAAAACGTCAAAACAGTCACGAGACCAAAAGATTTGAAACAGGAGGAGTTTCAGACTATTTTCTCACCCGTTCAGCTACACTGTGAGGATCCGTAGATTGACCTTGACGAGCCCTTACACGGATCCTTGGAGCACCATTCAAAGCTTCTCCACCAGTTGACCCGAAACAATTCTCTTCTTACAAAGCTTGTGTATCACAAGCTACCGAGAGACTTACAAAGCTTGTGATACGGCTACCCGAGACAGACAGAGCTTCTGTATCACAAGCTACCCGAGAATCAGAAGCTCCCGATATAGTTATCTTCTTACAGAGCTTAGTTCTCTTTTTATAGCACTGGCGGGTCACCACTAACAAAGCGTTACTTTCAAATGAAGGAAAAATTTTGTAAGGACAAAGTCAATCTGTTTTCCGGTAAAAAACTCTTTTTGGTGAGATTATTTAACTATTTATTGCAAATAGTAAACAAAAAAGTAGGTGTTCAAGCAAAACAATTGGTCCATTTTAAATTAAGATGAAAATAATTCTTATTCTTATCTAAAGATTGACCCTATCAACGGTAAAAAAATATATATATATATTTTATTTGAATTAATTAGGCCGATAGGCCTTTCTTTTGAAAGGGACCTTCGTCGTCCCTTTCATTCTCATATTGACACGTGGCGTGAGATTCCTTTCATTCATGTTGACAGGTGGCGAGCGGTTTGTGCGGTTCTGTGTCGAAAATGCCGAACGCGTCCGCCAGACCCGCGTCTTCATAATCCGCCTTTTCTTCTCCCCCTCGCTTACCACTCATCGATTCGTACAGCGAAACGAACTCATCAAAATCCACGTACCCGTCGCCATTGACGTCCACGGTTCGAATCGTGGAGGCCAATTCCTCTTCGCCCACGCACAGCCTGAGATTATCAAAGGACTCTTTCATCTCCCGTTTGCTGATAAGCCCGTCGCCATTCTTGTCGAAGGTCGAGAAAACCCTCCTCAGTTCCTCTCTGCCCACGGCCTTCTCCGACACCCCCTCAGCTGAGTCATCCACCATTGTTAGAGCCGCTTCAGAGGGCTTGAAGTCGAAACAGAGCTTTTGGCTTTGGGTGTTTTGCAGGTCGCTTGAATCCGAGTTACTTAGGCTTAAGGCTGGAGAAGATTCGAAGGCGGGTTCGGAGAGGCGGGTAGTTTTACTGAAGCGGCTCCAGATGGCGCCGAGACGGTGGCGTGGTGCTCGCCGGCTAAGCATCAACGGATCGAAACTGTCTGCGAAATCGACAAGAGCGAGGGAATTCAGAGCGACCGGATAGGACGACGGGATCAGGAATCGAACCCGTCACCTGTTGAGAGAGGATCCCCGAATAGAGATCCAGATCGTCACGATGAGAAGAAAGCGACAGAGTCTGTTGCTGGTTCTGTTCCTGTTCCTGTGCCTGTGCCGCTGCCGGGTTCGAGAACAGAGCCGGCTCGCTTTTCTATTTACCATTTGATTGATTTCATGGCTTTTTTATTGGTTTCCTCCTGCAAACTGCTTATCCGGTAAGCTCACAGCCGAGCTGAGTTCAATGTCTTCCCTCCAGTATTTTGATATTTCGAATAATTATTTCTATGGAAGAATTCCCAGTGCCCTAATTGCTATGCAACGCCTAATTTACCTGAACCTGTCATCAAACAATCTGACCGACATAATCCCCAAGGGTTTCCAGAACCTTAGAGAGCTGCACCAGCTAGATTTGCATTCGAATAAGCTTAGCGGTCCTATTGACAGTGGTCTCATGCTGTTGCAGTCTGCGAAATACATTGATTTTAGCAACAACGAGCTCTCTGGACCCTTGCCTTCTATGTGGCCGATTGTGTCCGGCCTTATATACTCGCTTCAGCATCTCAATCTCAGTAGCAATCAGCTCAACGGAAGCTTGGCTTATAAGGGCGCAATTCCTTTTGAAAATTTGAAGGTTCTCGATATCAGCAACAATCGGTTCTCGGGACAACTTCCGTCTTTCAACTTTATTTACAGCCTCGAGATCTTGCGCCTTAGCAATAACGAGGTTTCTGGACCTTTACCGGGTGCGCTTTTTATGGAAGGTTCTTTGGTCTTGAGTGAACTGGATCTCAGCCACAACAATCTTTCGGGTACTTTCTTTGTGCAGCCATGTTTTGGATTTTTCTTGTATTGTTTGTAATATTGATTTAGAGCAGCTTCACATAGACCTGTATATCCAAGTATTGTATCAAGGCAGAATTTTTGAATTAAGTCATTAGGTGCATTACGCTAAGAAAAAGAAAACAGCTCAAGAATTTAGTCAAATTTATAATTACTTAGCTTAACAAATTGCTTGAGAGATCCCAGTGTAATTTGATTTTTGAAATGGTAGACTCTAGGTGGACATTCAATTTTACTTTTAATTTTAATATCAATTGCCACTAGTTGCCACAAATTTCCAACAGCATTATAAAAACTGCAAAGATGAAAAGGCATTGGGAAGCTGAATTAAGTGTTAAAAGAGTCGGTAATTTAATAATATCCGTGAGAATGATAAAAGAAATAAACGACTACAATGGAGTGCTGAAACAGATATCATCAAACCCTAGAGAGCCCAATGGGCAAAAAGAACAAGGGTTCGAAGGACAATGAAGAAGCTCGATATCAACATGGCTATCAATTGTTAATCTTCTAACATCCAAGGTCAAGAAGAAGTGTGTAATGCAATTCTTCCCATCCATTGGTTTTATATATTGAAGTCTACGCAGCCTGTCTGACCTGATATTGGAGTTTTGTTCTTGATGCCTCTTGTGTTTGGAATCATCAATATGTTGCAAGTAGGAAGTAAAGAGTCTGGAGTTAGAGGTGCAGATAGATCTGCCTCAGAGAAGTTTCCGGCCGGTCATAAAGACAGGGCATTTAAGGATGAAATGGTCTTCTAAGGTTCCGACATACAGAACCTGCAAATGCGAGTCCATATTTATTGGGTACCCACTTTCTCTCCATATCTTGGGAGTTTGCTGCTCTGCCCTTGGTGCATAAATCCTACATGGTCCGGTTAAGACATGGCATATTCCAAGTCATCCCTCTCTAAAATCAGATCCAATCTCTCAAGGGAGAGGGTCAAATTAATTAAAAAAACCCTGTTAGTGTGTTGTCTCATTATTCTTATCATAATTTCTCGACCCAAAGCATAAAAGGCATCATCTTGTTACAGTTTATCTTCATTACTTTTTAATGTGAATTTGAGTAAACTTTATTTTAATGTAAACAATATTGCATGTGAAGTTGGTCGTATTGCCATGCAAAAATTTTGCAAGAGTGCTGGGATTACCATTGTTGGTCTTTTTTGGAATTTATTACGTCTATGTAGGTATTTAATAAATTATTTGTTTGACAACGTAGCTTTTCCTGTGCTAATTTCATGTTGGTATTTACCTATTCATTATTTCAATTTTCAAATTTACACACGATCAGAACACACCTGCAACATACATTCTATTGTGATGGGTGAATTACTGAGTGATAGGGAATGTTAGCTTCTGTCATCTTGGGGAGCTGTATTTACGATAGTTTGTCTTATGAACTGTCCTTATATGTGTCCCGTTGTAGGGTACTTTTAATGTTATAGAAGTCTCTGGGTTAAAATCGAGCAACTTTATTTGTCATCAAACACTGAGAAGTGTATGGTTTGGGATTCTCTTGGATATCGATGTTCATTTTTATTATCCTTATCATTAATTGACTATACGGTGCTCTATGGTAGTTTATTGTGTGTCTTTGTAACTAATCATGGAGTGGTCAGTTGTCCAATTTTGATGAAGTCAAATCTCTTTTTTCACTGCATGTAGATCCTACCGGCATAGATGAATTAATAAGTGACAGGAAACTTTAGCGTCCATGAATGCTGAGAGTTGGATTTTGTAATAGTTTCCTTTATCACTAATTTGTCATTATCCATTATTCTATGTTACTCGACCCTAATAAACATTGTGGATCGAACTATTCTCAGCGGCGCAAACTATTTGCCATTCATTTTCATGGCTGCATATAAATTATAATGTGACTTTACATGATGGATGATTAGATAGTGGTTACTACATTTATTATGATAATCTTTCCATTGTTATTTGACTCTAAAAGGAGTCAAACAACAGATATCTGGATTCTGTTCTCTGTAAACTACTAATTCATTTTTGTCATTTTATATCACAGGCAATGTAAACAATATTGCAACGACAAATCTTAAGGTGCTCAACCTTTCTTCACATGCACTATCTGGTACATTGCCAATAAAATTCGGAATCTGTGCAGTAGTGGATTTGAGTGATAACAATTTATCTGGGGATTTGTCTATGATGCGGACATGGGGAAATTATATGGAAGCTCTTGATCTGAGCCAGAATTCATTTACAGGGTCCCTGCCAAATGATACTTCTCAGTTTTTAACATTGACCTATATGAATTTATCCCACAATTACTTAGTGGGATCTCTCCCAACTGTATTGGGAAGGTATCCCCCTGCCGGACATTCTACCAGTAAACCCTGCCTCATTCACCATTCAAAACCCACCCCACAGCACACATATCCCATAATAGCCACCTGTATACATTTATGGCAACCAATAAAAGAAACATTAGGAGAAACAGACCACGTATCATAAAAATCTGCACCTAGACACAAGACATGTCCAGGTTTCTTCTATCAACTATTATCACAGTACATGATCTTCATGCTGAATGTACACCGTGCATCTTCGCCGATGCCTTTTTATAAAAGCTTTTATGTATTAAGCCAACTTTAGAATTATTTATCACTCTCTCATGTGGGAATATAATTAAAAGTTCAAATCAAAAAGATAGAAAAGATAATCCCTATTAACGTATGCTTTCATGGCTTATTCCAAGCAAATATGTCATCTTATCTTTTTTCACCTATCCGAACTCAGTGCCATGCTTGCTTTGCTTTCCAGTTTGAATCTCACTAAAGGCAAATACGTCATCTTTCATATTCTACCTCAGTGCCATGCTATTTTTGCTTTCCAGTTTGAATATCACTAGACTCAAATTTTGCTCTTTAACAACATTGGTTGAAAGCTAGATTCTCACACATGCACCGGTAAAATTTAAGGAGATTAATGAAATTCAGAAGATACCCTGGATAGCAAGTGCACTTAGAATTATGTCTCTACAATAAATTTTTATTATGCCTCCAACCTGCTCATCCTGTTAAACATGTTGCCAAATAATTTAGCTTCTTCTTTGTTGTATTCTTTTTGTTTCTCTTTCAGTGTCTTGTACTCCATCTTCACATCCCTGTCAGATGGAAACAAAATAAACATCAATTTGCATGCCCTGGCACTAATGAAGGGGAAGAAAAAAAAACAACGTTTTCCTTTGTGATGTATAAGAGTGAGGTGCAACTTGTATATAAGCTAATAATTAGTGACCTGAAAGGATAGATTGAAGACCTATCCTACAGAAATATGTTGCTTCCCTCCAAAACCATAGGTTGCAGATTTTTCCAAACAAACCTTCCAAAACAACTCCTTTTGTGGAACAGAAAAACTCTGAAAACGCGGCATAGCATTCCCAGAAAGGTATGAAATGAAAATTTCAAAGGCATGATTGGAAAGACACTGATGATTTTACACACCTGTTGCTTGGATCAATTTCAAGTGCCTTTTTTAGATCAGACTCTGCTTGATCTAGATCTGCCGTCTCAATATATGCTTGTGCTCTTCTATATAAGGCTTTCACATTTTTAGAGTCAACCTCTAACACCTGCAAATAGTCTACCAGCATAAGCAATGGTTAAGAAAATTTGTTCCAAATGAAAGGAATGAATCAACTAATGGCCATGTACCTTTGAGCACAATTTAGCAGCTTCTCTGTATTCCTTTAATTTAAGATTACAGGCTGCATTATTTAGATTGCATGTGACTTTTAAAGCCTTTGTTTGTTGTTTCCGATCCTCACTGAATGCATTGTCATATTCAATACACTTTGCAGCCTGCAGACAAGGAGAATAGTTGATGTTCTCCAGACAATCAGGTGTATTCTAGAAACCTCTACAAGTCCCTATAGTAAAATATACCTTTCGTTTACTTACTATATAGCTTATTAATAAACTAAAAACAAAATGTCACCATGTACCCTGCCTTCTATGGACTTTATGTATCTTTACACAATAGGTCAGAATATACCCAGATTTCTGTGAGATTTAATTCCAATATCTATCTATAAATGTTGGCCAACAACTTGCCTTGTCATATTTTTTTGAGGCCCTTAAATATTTACCAGCTTTGAATAATGCATTCCCATCTTCCTTCTTCCTTCCAGCAGCCTCTATCTTCTCAACCGTGTCCATGTCCCATGACTCCTTTTCCTATTTACAGAACCGGATAAGATTGCCTTGTCATATTTTTTTGAGGCCCTTAAATATTTACCAGCTCTGAATAATGCATTCCCATCTTCCTTCTTCTTTCCAGCAGCCTCTATCTTCTCAGCCGTGTCCATGTCCCATGACTCCTTTTCCTATTTACAGAACCGGATAAGATATATGAGATACAATTGAAAATCTTCAAGATGAAAGAAGCTTCATTATACTGGGATAAGTAGCCATACCTTGATGAACGAAATCAGCTCAATTTCATATATAAGGGTTGAATGTGGTGGCACAACTGCTAGGTCCCTCTGAGTTTGGGTGTCTTTATACCCATATTCAGGAAATATAGTCACGATGGCAATTTCACCTTTCTTCATTGTCATAACTGCCCTGTCTAATCCATCAATGACTTGTTCTGCCAAAGCAAATTGGAAAGCCTTTAAATTGTAAGTCAATACTGTCCTAAAGCGTTATCCTGTAGGTACACTTCAGTAAGTCTCATATGTGGCCTGTTTTGTGCCCTGGCTCACAACCTCTTGTTTCCAGTCTACCTACACTATTACACAATACTAGATATACTTGCACTGATATGCCCATTGATGGTACCTTCTTCAGCGATCTGTGGTCACAGTTTGTAGCAGCTTTAATTTTATTTCAAATGTCTTGACATTCTAACATGTTTGTTTGTCCTTTCCAGATATGCTTGTCCAGTGTGCTCCAAATCTGTCTGTGATATGTCTAAATTGTGAGAGAAACTTGACCGAGAGGTAGATATTTTCGACAAGATGAACATCTTGAAGTCAACTTGCAATGGGTTGTATAAAGAGTAGCTTATTATATGTGTTCTTGCTAATTTTGATTTCTCATATTTCTGAAATTTTCTTTCGTCCAATGGCAATTGATTTTTTAAGTTTCTTGAGTGGATTCTGTTATTTTTTTTTGTCATGTACGTTGCTTTGACTCCAATGCCTGAAGATTACAAGAACAAAATGGTAAGTTGTCTGATGTTAATGTGGTATAATTTGGAGGCATATTTTAGAGCCCATTAGTAGCGTGAGAGAAAATACCTCACCACTTTCTCGTCGGTCATTTGAGCAGGTTTGGATCTTATGCAATGACTGTGGAGTAACTTCTGAAGTAAATTTTCACATTGTTGCACACAAGTGTCAAAGTTGCAACTCTTATAACACCCGGCAGACCAGGGGAGGTCCTTCTGCAAGTTCATGTAGATCTCATCTTCGATATTCTCAAATGTTCAGATTCATGGATCCCTCTTTACCACTTGTAAGGTTGCCTTAGCACTGTCTATGTGGCATGAAAAACAGTTGTACTGCAAATTGCTATCCAGTGGCATTACTGTAAGAATTCATTGTAACCGCTGAGTTTTTGCAGCACTACTCTACGGTTGTTAACATCATAACAGAGTTGACATATCTCGCTGCTTGCAACTATGTTGACATAGGGGAATGAGGGAGAACTTTCCTGTCACATCCTTTACAGAGGTTATGTCAAGAAAAGGGAAATGTATGTTTATAAACCATATTCCCATCATCGCGATGAAGCCCTTGGAAGGATTCCTTCTCACTTATTCCAAGCCCCATCATTCCAAAATCTATCTTTCATCCATCAGCTCTGTAGATATTTTACTCCCATACTCCTAAAATTGTGAGCATCATGTAATCTACCCAGAAAGTTTTTGATTTGCAACTGAATCTGATACCTATCTTACTTACAGAAAATTAGTAATGGTTTAGAATGAAGATGGAGACTGTATCCTCACAAAGGGAGTACTATCTGAGAAAAAAAGTGATCTTAACAAAGGGAATGATACTGACTTGAATATTTTGTAATTGTGACCATTAACAGACCACTGGGTGGGATGTTATACTAACTTTCTTACTAAAGAGACTGATTAAACCAAAGATATTTATTTTGAGATTAGTGATATTATGCTTGACAAAATGAGTAGAGTGCATACACAAAGTTAATGTTTTGGCCTAGCCAATGTGTGCCAATTTTTATGGATATTTTTATGATTTTTACAATATTTTGGTTTTTTGGACCCTTGTTGATTTTCGCTTGACGCTAATGTTTGCAAAAGTTGTGGAAAATTTCAAAATAGTATAAACACCAATTTTGTCTCCAACCGCCAATCAGTACGCAACTAACATGTTCACTAACATGTTCACTGAAATTTTTGCTACTCTCTTGTAATCTATAGGCCCCAAAGCTCCTCATAGATCAGATTTCATTCTGTAACTGAATTTTGCAATTCCAATTTAATAATCCTATCGGCCTCTCTTTGTACCTTTTGGGACAATTGGTAGTAAAATAAAGATTGACATCGTTAACTATAAAAAATATTTAAAAATGGATATACTTCGTATATTTCTTGTTAAAATAAAAATAATTATTATTTTTTTATATAAAAACTAATGATTGACCCGTCAACCATTAAAAAAAAATATTTTAATTAATAAAATAAAGATGGACCAGTTAACGATGAAAAAAATTTAAAAACAAATACCTCGTATATTTATTGTTTGAATCATTGGCGTGTGAAGGGAAAGATCAGAAAGTAAAATATAGTTTTTTAATTATCTATAGTTATAATTTACTTTTTAACATTACACTCCATGGAAGATAAAAACTAAATTAGTTTATGAATTTTTTTGGTTTGTTAAATAAAAATATATTTTTATTATAAATATATTTTAATTAAAATTATATCATTTATTTTTTTTAGAAAAAAATCATAAAATAAACTCAATTACAGAACTAACAACTATTTTAAATAATTAATTATGAAAATTTAATTACAATATTGCAATTATTTATCAACATCGTGCAATAGTTTTTCAAAATATTATAAATTTTGATTTAAAAGAATAACAAAATATATAATATTAGTGCTCTACATTCATACATTCCATTATCATATTTTCCTATGAGATGCCTTAAAGTGAAACATGGGTTTAAAGCTATCTTCATACTGAGGTTACATGTTTAAAATTAATGCCTAAAATTTTATTTCACATATAAATTAATTTTTTTTTTTTAAATAAAAATAAATTAAGCATGGCAAATCTCTCATGGTGTCTTAATTTAAAGTTATACTTTAACTCTCTCTATATATCTTTTAAATTTCAATTTATCAAGTGCTGAATTTATTAAATGTATATTATTATATTAATTTTTTTTTTCAAAAAGTTTTCACTTTCTCTTGGTTTTACAATTTTTAAATAAATTAAGTTTATTAATGTTTTGGAAAAAAATAAACATTAAACAAAATATTTTGAAATAACTAAATAAAAATCATTTTTATGTGGTTTTAAATTGATTTGTGTTTATGTTGTTTTAAATTGAATTCTAAAATATAAAACTTATATTAAAAAATAAAAAATTTAAAAAGAATCCTATTCTCCAAGTGGTCATAATTTTCAATTTGTTACAATATATGAACAATACCATGTTTACCAATACCCCATGCTAAAAAAACATAACTTTAATGAAAACCAAAATATTTTATAAATGTCTTACTTTGATTTTATTTTACAACATTTTTCACATTAACACTTAATATTTTGAGTATAACAATTACCCCCATTTCATCACCGATATTGTAAACTTGTAAATAGGGTTGTTACAATACCATGACCAAGTACCATGGCTTATCAATACCATTTCCCAAAAAACCTAGAACTCATTTCAAAATCAAAATATTTTATTTTAATTTTATTTCATAACTTTTTTATACTCATTATGTTCCCCACCAACTATGTAAACAATCTATGACATTGTGTTTATTGTTAGTAGCGTTCCTTACACTACCATAGGCCAATACTGTGGCTTATCAATACCGTTTTCCCAAAAACCAAAACTCATTTCAAAATCAAAATATTTTTATTTTATTTTATTTCATAACATTTTATACTCACTAAGTTAGTCACCAAATGGGTACACAATCTATAACCTTGTGTTTATTGATGGTCTATTATATGAGAGATCAATTTTTATTTTTTATTTTTTTATTTAAAACAAAATTCTTAAAATTTAATTGAAAGTAAATTTTGAAATACATAAACTCAATAGAGTAGATAAAAGTGACCTTGTTATGTTAAATTTTTATATTACGGTACTTTAAATTATATTAAGTATGCTTAATTTATATCTAAGTATTGTACGACAATGACTATTAACGTCCGCTAAGGTTGATATGGTCTATGAGATCTTAAGAAAGAAGTGGTTAATTGGGATTGTTTAAAACTGTATTTTTGTGATAGAAAGTGAGGGAAAGAAGTGTTTGTAGGTCGTTGTAGTTTTTTTGACTAAACAAGTTGAGGAGGTTGGTCATGGGGAAAATGATTTTCAAATGAGAGTGGATGTGAGTAAGGGTTGTACAATCCAAGAGAAAGTATTTTTCATACTCAACTCTCTTACTTTCGCAAAGAAGGCATATTCTCTCGTGGCAAGGTATCTTAGGAATAGAACAAAGTCTCATTTTACTCCAAAGATCATGAAAATTAGTTTTAATCCTTGAAATATTCATTCTCTTCTTAGCACACATTGAGATAGAAATGTAATTATGGTTAGCAACTATGGGGTCAATAACCTCCTTATAGTATCTTAACTTTCTTTTCTCCCCTAACTCCTTATCACTCCACAACTTATCCTTGAATTTGGAAGTAATGATGTTTTTAATATTATCCTTATTCCCCAAGATGATCTACTCCTTTATCTCCCAATGATGGATCTAGGACTTGGCATCCTTATGCCACCCTCGATTGAGTCCAAGGCGGTTTTGACTAGAGTTATAAGAAATTTTTGGTAGTCTCTTGGCTTCCATGTTGTACAACTTCTTCTTATACATCAAATACCTAAAAATAGTCACGCATTCAATACAGGAAAGGCTATCCTCAATTAAGAGAATAGGGTATATAGTGGTACATTAGTCTTGAGGTTGTAGGTTATGAATTGCTTTTGGTTCATTTGAATACTTCTCCATGACTCTCTAGATATAGTGCAAACCCATACTCACATCCATATAAAATAATAGGGGTGACGAGAGTCTCGAAGGGGAAATTATTTTACTCCAAACCCAAAGATCACTCATCTTACAATATTTTTTAAGCCCATAGTAAGATTTCTGACCTCCTATAATCCTTTTCTTAATGCTACAGTTCGAGTTGATGTGATAGTGGATGCCCATAACTAAATATTGTGTTAGAGTCCTATGATTGATAGGATGAAATGATGATTGAATATTTTCTTTCAATATATCAAATTGTAATTAATATTACACGTTGCAAATGTTTCCCAAAAGAAAAAAAATAAAAATAAAAATAAAAAATGAAAAGAGTGTATGTAAAGATAAAAATATAATAAAAGAATTAAAAAAAAAAATTATGAAAACAACCCCGTAAAAAGAAAAAGAGTGAAAGTTATGCAAATTCAAATGCCACCAGGAGAAAAATAGTTTTGTTTTGAAAAATAAATTAGGAATTGTGTGCACCTTGTTTTAAATTCCATAATCATATATATTTGTTTGAATCATACAATATAATCATTCTCAAACACATTTGAATTTTTGTTGTTAGACTAGACAATAATTTAACCAAATTGTTTAAACTTGGTTAAAATTATGTAGATAGGTGAAATTATTGATCCAATTGTTTAAGCTGGATTAATAATTTAAGTTTGAAGGTTAGAAATTAGATTAGGACAAATATCTCCTCCAAAGGAAAATAAGAAGGGTCTACACATTTAAATGTACCCTTGGTTTCTAGCCTTTCTTTCCAAAATTATGATGAAAAACATTAAAACTTTATTATTCATGCTTTAAAGAGATATAAGATTTGTCCTAACTTTTTGCACATATAAACAAAAGTGAAAAATGACAATATGTTATGTCATCGAGAGGATAAATGGCAGGCCCAATCTAATACGTGTGTCCTTTACGATGGTATTCCATAGTCCTCAATGCTTTTCGTTCCTTTGTGCCCTTTGTAATGTTATCGATGGACGGGGGGTCCGAAAAGGTGGTTTCACTCATCGTTACTGCACCTTATGTGTGACCCTCGTTCTTTCGCAACCCCCCTCTCAATACCGTATACCGCCCTCCATCCCTCTGAAAACTACCTAACCCTGTCCTTCCAACCAACGGTTCCCTGCACCTACACGAGTAACCCCTCCATGACATGTGTCTAATAGTTTTCCTTACCTGTTATGGATTTAATATTCATATAAGTTATGATTAAACCTCCTAACAATCATGCACCTTTAACGAATTATTACTTAACCATAAAAATCTCGTTATCCATTACTATTACACCCTTTGTTGAATCTAATCCTACACCAATGACGGCAAGGAAAGGTATAACAACTCTCGACATTCAAATGTTCACTTCAATTATAATCATGTTGTTAATGATGAACGTAAAACATGGCATTGAAAAACATATACCTTTTGTGGATTACATAACCATAAATTTTCTAAGCGTTGGAAAAGAATAACAACACCCAAAATGAGGAGGCATCAAAGACCATCTCAACAAAAGGTAAAGAAACAAGCTAAGCAGATTTGGAGGAAGAAAATGTATTGCAATCATTGCAACAGAGGTGGTCATCCGAGGGCCACATGTTGGAGTCTCCATCCAAAGCAGCACCTTAAAGACAAAGTTTCGGTGTATGAACGAGGTGAAACAATTGTTCGACAAGCAAAACCACCATAGGGGGATGAACCATTCATAGGGATAACTGAAAAATGGTTTCTAGATATGTTAGATTGTCATGGTAGTGATTTTGTAATCATTTGTTGCATTTTAAAATGTAAAAGTGATGATGTGTTTTCCATCACTTGTTAAGCAACAATGATGTCTGGTCTTGTTTAGAGTTGCATGATAAACTATGAAAGTGATGTTGTGTTTCCAGCACTTGTCAAGGAAAGAAAAGTGTTTTGCCTTATTTTTGTAAATCATGTGATGCAGTGATGACGTGTTTTCCATCACTTGTTGAAGCAACAATGATATGTACCTTGTTTTCGTAGCTCGGGTATTTTCTCCATTTTGATGTAAACTTGACCACCGAGTATGTGTTATAAAATTGTGGAAAGTATGGGATGCTTGGGTCATTAATTGGTCATGAAACTCAAGCATGTAATTTTCAAAAACAATGTACGATAGGTTGCAAAGATTGCAGGTGTCAGCTCATTGCTTAATGCTCTGAAGAACAAAGGAGAAGGAGATGGAAGCATGACCTTTTTCAGGGTGCTTGTGATGCAGATAAGGTACAAAGAAGTTGCATAATATTTTTCATGCCTTTGGAGGACCAAAAGCTCCTTAGTGGGGAGCATTGATCTAGGTGGCTCCAGGGACACACGCTGGACAAAGAGGGCTTATGGAAGCTCAAACCAAGACCAAAGCGTAGATCTTGTCGTCCTCATCACAACAGTGTGAAAGATTTGTCAATCTGAGCTCGTATGAGGGAAAATGAGCGAGTCATATTTTTGGTCAAAGCTGGGCTATGGGCCAGGTTTAAGTGTCCTACAATTTGACCAACCTCGAGGCATGAAACCTGCATACCAATTCTTTCTTACCCTTCACAACAAAGCCTTCATGTTGCTTGATGTATATCTCTTCTTCTAGATCCCCATGAAGAAATATTGTCTTCAAATCCATCTATTCTACCTAAAAATCAAAAGCAAAAACAACATATAAAAGTAATCTAATGGAAGCTAACTTGGCAATAAGAGAAAAAATATCACCAAAATCATTTCCTCACACCTGGGAATAACCTTTTTCTAGCAGCCAAGCTTTGTATTTCTCCATCTTTCCTTTTTCCTTAATCTTCTTCTTGAACACCTAGTTACCTCGAATGGGTTTTTGAGCCAGCAACTCCACCAGATCCCAAGCCTCATTTTTGTCCAAAGATGCCACTTCATCAACCATTCCCTCCTTCCAAATTTTTCCATCATCTGAATCTACTACCTCCTTGACAATTCTAGGATCATCATCAGTAATAGATAGAGAAAATGTTGAATAGAAAGTAGATAGACTATAAATTTATGGCTTCCTTATCTCTCAAACTGATCTTCTCAAACATGGGAATCTTCCTCTTCTAATTCTTGTTGTGTTGTAGAGTTTGATTCTTCCTCCTTTAGCTCAAACTCTAGATTTTGAGGTTCCTCTGGTTGGAATTCATGTTTAACAACATCTTTCAGCTCTCTAAATGCCACATCCTGGTTGTACACAACCTTCCATGTTTCCAGGTTCCAAATTATATAACCTTTTAAACCATCCTTATACCCAATAAAGACGCACCTTTCAGATTTACTATCCAACTTGTTTATTTTCTGATTTGGAACATGTACATATGCATCATAGCCAAATACCCTCAAATGTTAAATAAACGGCTCATTACGAGTACATACGTCATGTCGAGTATTATCCTCCAATGGTGATGAAGGTGATCTATTAACTAGGTAACGTGCAGTCTCTATTATCACTGCCCAAAATTCGTATCCTAATCTGGTGCCATTAAGCATGTTTCTTCTCGTTTCCATCAACTTCCTATTCATTCTTTCTACAACTCCATTTTTCTAACGTGTTTATGGAGTAGTCTTTCATCATGCTATACTGCACTTCTTATGGATCTTCAAATTCTTTCTTGCAGAACCCTCCACCATTATCTCTCCTCAACACCTTGATCTTCTTCTCTATTTAATTTTCCACCAAAGCCTTAAATTATTTAAACCTATCAAAGACTTCATATCTGTTCCCGAGGAAATGTATCCATATATTCCTTGATAAGTCATCTATAAATGAGACATAGTAGACATACTTTCCGAGTGATGAAATTGACATACGTCCAAATACATCACTTTGGACAAGCTCTAATATCCCTCTCGCCCTCTTAGAAGCAGAGGGAAAACTCACCGCATTATGCTTCCCATACACACAATGTTACCGTAAATCAAAATCTAGAGAGAAATTAGACATACCTTCTACCTTACCATTACCATGTAGTATTCAAAGCCCCTTCTCTCCAATATGTCCGAACCTTTGATTACATAACATTGCATTTTCTCGAGAGACCACTAGGGTTTTTTCCCCACATTCATGAACCACAGAACTATTACACCCATCAATGATGTTTCTAACAAAATTCTTATATAGATTTCCAATGTGAACTCCCCACCTCAATACCAATGATCCCTGAACCATCTTGTAAGTATATTTCTAGAAAACTGTTTTTAAAGCTACATAATGCATCTTGCTTACAAAAATCATATATCTCACCAATGCAAGAATATGAAAAACACTAGGATGTGTTTGAATCCTTCCACCTTGCAACTTCAACTTGAATTTTCTGTGTCCAATGATTCTGGCCTTCCTATCAACCCCTAAGAAGACGCCACCACCATCATATTTCTCATACTCGCAGAACCACTCTCTATGGGGAGTGAAGTTAAATGATGCACCAAATTCAATCAACCATGCCTCATGATCTACATGTGTACCTGCAGAAGAATCCAAGTACACATTTCCATCTTCATCTGTGGTGGTTTTCTCCTCTACAGAAGAAGCATCATCAGATCCCTTTCCTTTCATAGGACCTTTAGATAAATATTCCTTTTTATAGTTTTCTTCCTTTCCACATTTCCAAAATACCTTTACATGCTTACATAGAGAATTAGATATGTGTCTATATTTAGATCTCCCACTTGAGGGCTTAATTTTGTTTATTTTTTGGAACCATCCTTGTAGGATGAGACTATTTTATAAAACTTCAAAATAGCTATATTGCTACCTAGAACAACAACACGACTATTCCATGAATCTGGTAGAGAACACGACAAACTAATGCACTTATCTTCATCTGAAATTTTTATATCAATAGATAAATGCTAGCTTACCACGACTTTAAGGTGTTGTGATGTTCTGTGACTGAGTCTCTGTCCTTCATCCTCAGGTTATACAACATTTTTTGTAGGAATAATTTGTTTACCACAGACTTAGATTAGTACAAATTCCCTAACTTGAACAACAAATCCCTTGGCGTTTCTTCCCTAGACACATTAAATAATATTGAATCTAAGATAGATAACAATATTACCCTTTGTTCCTTCCGATCCAACTTCACTCAATATTCTACTAAAATTTTCGTTGGTTTAGTAATCGGATCTACCATGATCCACTAACCTTTATCCCCTTTCAAATCCTCCATCTTGAGCTTTCACAAATCAAAAACATGATCATTATATTTCTCGATATCTATCTTTCCACTTCTTAGCATCTTCTTTCAGCGCAACAATTGATCTCACATATCTTCCACTAAACATGTTCTACCATGGCCTCGAGCAAAACCCCTCAACAATAAAGGCATCCCCTCGAATCTGAAACAACTGTGATACAAAATGTATGTTTTAACCTTGTACAAAAATTACCTACAAACGAATTCTTAAAACAATAAAATTAAACAATGTTGAGAACATAAAATAAATATACAAAGATATTTTTCCCTGGACATAAAAAATGGGACTATCAGATTGATTTTTCATTATATTCCTTTCAACGTTATAATAAAAATATAAACATGTTGAAGAATTCATAAACCCCAATCTATTAACCATGCATTAGAACATAATTGTAGTTCCATTGACGATATCTACAAAATACCATGGGAAAAAGACCATGACGCCCAAAACCATGTGAAACAATAGTGCACAAAACCATGGGTAGGTCTACCTAGCATCTTTGGATCCCCCAATCCTTGGGTCTGCATATATATAGGAAAAAAATTTCTCTCAGAACTGCTTTGGATCCTGTACAGAGGGGCTATCACCCCCCTCTAAACCCCCCAACAGGGGGGAATTTCACCTCCCATGTGACTCCCCTCTTGTAACCGATGCAATGAACAGGGGTCGTTGTTGCTGCCCCACACCCTGTGTGCATGCGAAAATTCATGGAAAGAATATAAAAAACACCTAACATCCTATTTATATCTGAATATATGCTTTGTCTATCCTATGCCACCTTGAAATTCTACATTATAAATTGAATTTGTTGCTTCATTTCCTTGAGCATATCTGACCCAATAAGCATTTTTTTGACTAGATCATTCTATATGATAGGAGTATTGCAACTCCTCCCATACACTGCCTCAAATGACTCATCTTTATGGATTCATGGTATCCATTTGTCTGTAAACTCCATAAATGGAAGGTAATACTCCCACTTTTTGGGCTAAAACATCACATACATCCTCAACATATCCTCAAGGATCCTATTTTTCCTCTTTGTTTTCCCATTTTTCTGTGGATGGTATGCAATTTTGAATGGTAATGTTCTCGCCAAACCTTTAAATAATTCCTTCCTAAACCATGAAGTGAACTTAGAATTTTTATCTAAAATAATTTTCATGGCGATACCATGTAGCCTCATAATCTCCTTTTTGAATATTTGTGCCACTTCATTAGCAGAATTAGTGGAATTTTCTACCACTAAATGAGCTACCTTCCTGAGCTTATCAATCATTACCATGATTGCATCATGTTTCTTAGATGTTTTAGGTAATCCTATAATGAAATCCATAGAAATTACATCACATTTCCATTCTAGAATTGGAATCGGCTACAACAAACATGCTTGATTCTTACAATAGACATTTAGTTATTGGAATTATATGAATTTTGAAACAAAATCAACCACTTCCTCAAATTTGATAGTAATTGTACCTTTTAATGGCTACAAGGGTCTTTCAATACCCTAGATGGAATTATTAAGGATTAACATGAAACTCATTCATTATTTTCCTTTTTAATCCATCACTAGTTGGCACATACATTATGCTTTTAAATCTAATTATGCTATCATTAGTGAGGTGATATTCCTAATCCTGGACATCTTGTAACATTTTTTCATTAACTTGGTAATAACTTTCATCTTGTTGTCCAACACTTTTGACCCTTTCTATTATGTTTATTTTATAAGAACATATAGTTGTCAAGTCGTTCAATTGAATTATTCTACATAGAGCATCAACATATGTATTTGCTTTTCCTTTGATGTACTTAATCTCAAAGTAAAGATCACTGATCATGGTCAACCATTTTGATTTCCTAGTATTCAACTTCAATTGTTCAAAAACATTCTTGGGCCCACTATGGTCTATAATGAGAGTCAATTTCCTACTAAGGAGGTAACCCTTCCAAATTTTCAAAGAATGAATGATGGAACTTAACTCAAGGTCATGAGTTACATAATTCACCTCATGTTCATTTAATTTCCTTGACTCATGAAGTACTACATGTCCTTCCTACATTAGGAATCCACTAAGCCGTTTTGTGCAGGCATATCTGAACACCACAAAATCGTTGTCAGGATCTGCAGTCCTCAACGCTCGTCCATTGGTGAGGAATTTTTTTAATTTCTCAATTATCTTTTCACATTAAGTATTCGACACAAATCAGTTTCCTTTTCTCTACAAAACTATGATTGGATGGCTTATCTTGGAGAAATTTCAGAAAAATATTTTGTAATATCTTGCCAATCCTATGAATGATCTAATAACATCCACATTCTATGGATTTGGCCACTCCATTATGGCCCTGATCTTATCCGGATCCAGTGTTATCCCTTCCTTGGAGATAGTATGACATAAATAATGTATCTATGTTTGGGAGAAATCAAAGAAGTTGAGCTTTGCAAAAATTTTGTACTCAATAAAAAAATCTAACATTGCAGCCATATGGTTTTCATGCTTTCATGCTTTCCTTGAGTACACTAGTATGTCATCAGCAAACAAAATGACAAACCTATCCAAAAAAGGATGAAGAACATCATTTATTAAGAAAATAAATGTGGTAGGGGCATTAGAAATCCCAAAGAGTATGACTACAAACTCATAGTGTCGATATCTTGTCATGAAAGAAGTTTCACGAATGTCTTCCTCCCTAACCCTTACTTGATTTTATCGTTACCTTATGTCAATCTTGGAGAAAACTACGACTCTTCCCAATTGATCAAATACATCATTTATCCTTATCAATGGCTACTTCTTCCTGATGGTTGCCTTATTTAACTATATATGATCAATGCATAATTGAAGGGTTCCATCATTATGTTTTTATAAATAATACATGTTCTCCTCATCAAGACACACTCAGCCTTATGTACCCTTTGCCCAGCATTTGATTTAGCTATAACTTCAGCTCGACGAACTCAGGGGTACTCATCACATAGGGTGTCTTGGATTTTGGTGCTGCTCCAAGTACCAATTCAATAGAGAATCATATCTCTATGTGAGGAGGTAATCCAAGAACCTCCACTAGAAAGACATCTGTGACTACTACAAAAGAAGGTACCTTCTCAATAGTTCCATCTCCTCATTCTTAATATCATTGCAATTTTTCTCATCATTAGAAATATGTACTACAAACAATGTGCATCCCTTTCTGTTGCTACGTTTGGCTTGCATTGTAGTAATATATCTTAATGATGTAGGCTTGATTTTCCCTGCTTTCTCCCTACTCATTTAAGCATTCAGTGTCCTTCTCAAGATAATCCACCTTAGTCTTCCACATGTAAAACCATTCCATACCCAATAATATGATATATGAACCTAATGGAAATGCATTCTAGTGTGTTGTTGTGGGTATGCCACTAAGTTGAAATGCACATGACCTTACCCAATAAGTGGCTTTCCTTTTTGTTTTGGTTTTTAACAAACCAACCATGGTCCTCCATGCACTTTCCTAGCAATATTTCATTTTTCAACATGTTCTCGGTCTACATAACTATAATTATAAAATGGATCAATTAAAATGGAAATAATATGATCATGCATGTTACCTTCCATCTCAACGATCTATTCCTGGTGGTCTTCCTAGTGTTTGTCCACTACTATGTAAATTTTAGGCATAGTCTAGGCTACCTCACCCATTATCAAAGATTCTTGATTACTGCATATATTTGGTTCAAAGTTTTTGATGTGGGAAAACCACTTTTCTATGGTTTTCACCACATGTCCATCATTTTAGTGGCTCTTGGCCTTCAAACTTGACATCTTTTGGTTCTGAATGTTTCACATTTTTGTTAACAATAATGTTAATTTTCTTTTGGAATTAGGTTGTTAGCGTTAGATACTTAACGTCCCTTTTCTCTAAATTTTTGTTAGGCCAATCCTTCTTTTTGCCAATGGCGTTCTTTTCTTGTCGGCTACTCTTAATTTCAGGTTTGATTTCTTTTTTCTCATTGCCTTATTTTAGTTTCTTGATAGATTTGTTCGGAGTCTAAGCCTTTCACAACTCAATTTTATCACTAAATTCCATATAAAACCCACTAATAAACCTTTGAATATTGGATTTCTCATCTCTAGTAGTATGGTACATACCTCAATAATTCTAGGAAATTTGTGACATATTCATTATCTGATAGCTTCCCCATCTTGAGTTCATATAACTCTTTATCTTTTCTATCATAATAATGTTCATATGGGTATTTCTCTCCTAATAGCTTTTCAAATTCATGCCAAACTAGATCCCTCTCAACAATACCTATGCCATTGTTCTAGTCTTTCCACCATGTTTCTACCTTCCCTTTTAAGCTATAGGTGGAAATTTTAGCTTTCATATTTTCAGAATAGTCATTAGTTGAGCTTACTAACTAATGATGGGGTGCAACAATGACACTTACAAAATGAAAGCAAAAGAACACGGGGAATAGGACAATGGACAGCATAGTGGTTGATGATGTTACCAAGGAATAGATTTAGGTGGTGGAGCTGGTAAAGGACATGGATAGATCATTTTCTAAGGACATGGATAGATCATTTTCTATAACTACGGCCAGCCAGGTCATTTTGTGAGAGATTGTTAGAATCCCACAATGACATGAAAGTGTTGTAAATCCTTTGACCATGTAATTGAATAATGTCCTTTACTTATTGAAAAGATGCAAGAAAAAAATGAATGGAAGCCAACACAAAATATTCAAATGATGATTATTGAAGGAGAGCCAAAGAACCTAGAATTAGTATTGTCACTAGAAGTGGAGTTGCAACTCGCAATGATAAAATAGATTGTCACTAGAAGTGGAGTTGCAACTAGAAATGATAAAATAGATGGAAAGAAAGAATTTGAAAGCACATGGCTTAGAAAGATTATTGAAAAGGATCATGATTTTTATATTCATAAAGAAAAAGAATTATTTATGGAAGCAAGGTGAAATTTTATGGATTTTGGAGCTTTGACCTCTAGTGCACAACCAAATCTCCATCGAAAAGAGTAATTCTGACATGTCATGATATTCAACACATAACTGAGGTGTGACAAATGATCTAGCTTTGACACAAGAAAAAGAAACAACAAATCAAGTAGGTATTTTAAAAATTTTCTACAAACTTGTATGAAATTGTTAGGAGATCAAAAGGTTGTAGAAGCACTTTAGGAGTTGATAGATTCATGTGAACCCGAAGAAACACTACGGATTGAGATGCTCATTGTCAATCATTTGCATCAACAAAAAAGGACCTAAACAGAGATGAAGCTTAGTGCACATATAGGAGTATATGAGATGGATCAAGTGATTCTGGATCTGAAATCTAATGCTAATGTATTGACAATGCAGACATGGGAATTAATGGGTAAGCCAAAGCTACAGTGGTCACCAGTTAATAATGTAAAACCAACAAAAGATGTTTTCTATAGGAAATTGACAATGCAGACATGGGAATTAATGGGTAAGCCAAAGCTAAAGTGGTCACCTATTTAGTTAATAATGTAAAACCAACAAAAGATGTTTTCTATAGGAAAACTTCCAGGTGTCATAGTATATATTGAAGCCAAATGATTCCTTTTGTAGCTTGGGCTATTCTAACATATTCGGCTTTGGTTGTAGAATCATGACTAACAGATTGCTTGGGTGATATTCAACTGATGGTTGGGGTTCCAAGACTCATCAAATAACTAGAAGTAGAGAGTCCATTCCCCTTATCTCTATCAAAATGAGAATTTGAATAGGTAGTGAGATGGAGATCTACAACTTTAGAATATTTGATGTCATATGTTTGACTGCCTTTCAAATACTTGAACACTCACTTAGTTGCATTCCAATGACCTTCACAAGGGGGTTGTGCATGGACCTGGAAAGTATCCTACAATAAAAGCTATGTGAGGTTATAAAATTAAAACTTCCAACAAGTTGCATTTACTTGGTTGGATCCTGAAACATACTTCCTTTAATGGAAGTCAGCTTCAAACTCTGTTCCATAGTAATGATAGGCATCCCAAATCTATGCAATAGTTGTGCAATATACTTTAGATCTATGCAATAACTGTCCAATATACTTTTTTTTAGAAATGAAAATATATTTGGGTTTGTGATCAATTTCAAACACTAAATAATAATGTAATAAACCCAAATATGTGGAGTCAAAATCTTTGAATAGATCTCTTTTAACTAATGCTAGGTCTGTCATAATTGTTTCCTATTATCATCAAATCATCTAAATATACAACTGACTTTCCAATTTCTTAACAAAAAGAGTTGCATCATATAATAACTTATAATTCAACTTGAGAAGGTATTCAGTTAAGTTTTCATACCATACACAACATGCTTAATTAAGTCCATACAAAGCCTTAACCAATTTAAAAAACACAAGTATGTGTTAAGTATAACACATGCATCAGGACAACATTTAGCCTTATCTAACATTTGTCAACCATAAAATATAACAATTTAAAAACCATTCTTTATTCACTCAACTCTATCCATTTCTACAAATGTCTTATGCAATGACCCACTGCAAGTTCGCTTTTAATATAACCCCCATAACTGAGACATTGCATACGGTATAACAATTTTAAAAAACAAATTGCCAACAACCAGCTAACTAGCGTTTAAATCACAGCCAAAATCAACCTTCCCTATTCCTTTTCCATAATCTTGGACAAGCAAGATATTATCACCGAATCTACTCCATTTGACTCATGGGTGGGAACTAATCCTTTTCCTTTCTTTATCGCCTCGTTTCCCTTTGAACTTAAATCGCTGCCAGATCCAATAGATCCCATTCCAAGAACACGTGAACAACTAGCGTTAGTTTCCGTGTTTAGTTTGTCAATAGAAACCTGAGACCGAGATGATCCGAGCCCCCCTAGGTTACGACCTTCATTAGATATCGAATCAAAGAGAGTCCTTGCCTGTGCAAGTGGAATCAAATCGAGCCCTTTACTTTGCAAGTACTCCGTAGCTCCATTCATATCCCTCTCCATGAACTTCACAATATTGTTCTCAAACTCTCGGCCTTCGTCAAATAGCGAGCCACCAGGTTGAAGCAGACTCGCTGATGCCTTGCAAACCGAAAAAAAATAGCATCAGCCAACAAAGTAAAACACACGTGTCTGTTCCAGTAATTTATATTACTAGTAGCAGTAAAAATCAACAATGAGGCATGTACCTCAGCTGCAACATTCGGAGTTAGAGGCCCAAACGAACCAACACTGCCAAGCTTACTGGCGCTCACAACCTGCAGAACAGCTGAGCTTTGAGAACAAGCACTGAGCTTATAATAAGCTGCCGAAATTCAATCTTGCAAGAGATTGGGGAACAACCTTTATTTGCATCTGCAGAAGTTCGACATACTCAATTATTTCATCCAGCATTGATGCTCTGTCAGTCTGCACATATATAACAGCAAATTTAGCGATCGTTCCATCAATGTAATTTAAAGAACAAAAATCAAAAGAACTTAAAACAACACGAAAACACGAAAGGTTGAGCCTAGTAGTAAAAGCCACAGTGTTCATCCACAAATAGGGTAGGAATCACATTAGGAACTAACAACGATGAATGCATGCTCTTACCTTCACGGATTTGCTATTCTATTACTTAAAAAAAAATCACTAAATCAATACCTCATTTAGGAATGCCTATTTTACTGTACCTTCTTACCTTCTTAGCATTCGGAACGAGCTTATGCAAAGATTTCAATTTTTGTGCAATTCTCTGACAACGTTGCTGCGAGATAGTAAAAAAAAAAACGTCAAAACAGTCACGAGACCAAAAGATTTGAAACAGGAGGAGTTTCAGACTATTTTCTCACCCGTTCAGCTACACTGTGAGGATCCGTAGATTGACCTTGATGAGCCCTTACACGGATCCTTGGAGCACCATTCAAAGCTTCTCCACCAGTTGACCCGTCAACATCGCCCATGTTTGCAAATGATTTCCGTTACCCGAAACAATTCTCTTCTTACAAAGCTTGTGTATCACAAGCTACCGAGAGACTTACAAAGCTTGTGATACGGCTACCCGAGACAGACAGAGCTTCTGTATCACAAGCTACCCGAGAATCAGAAGCTCCCGATATAGTTATCTTCTTACAGAGCTTAGTTCTCTCTTTATAGCACTGTCGGGTCACCACTAACAAAGCGTTACTTTCAAATGAAGGAAAAATTTTGTAAGGACAAAGTCAATCTGTTTTCCGGTAAAAAACTCTTTTTGGTGAGATTATTTAACTATTTATTGCAAATAGTAAACAGAAAAGTAGGTGTTCAGGCAAAACAATTGGTCCATTTTAAATTAAGATGAAAATAATTCTTATTCTTATCTAAAGATTGACCCTATCAACGGTAAATATA
>APFE031528475.1:148558-177929 GCA_000404065.3 Pinus taeda | reverse complement strand
CTACGAACTAGTAAATGGATCAGCTAGTACAAGAGCTGAGGGGGTTGTAGCTCCCTTCCAGAAGTAGTTGGAAAACGAGAGAGGGTTGTAGCCCTCTGCAGGTTGTAGCCTGCATACTGGTAAAGGACTGCACCAGTATATTGTAAAAGAAGTTTTTCATTAAAGAAGAAAGAAACGAATTGCAGCAGGTGGTTTTCACCCACATTGGGTTTCCACCTTATATCATGGTGTTCATGTGTGTGGCTCTTGTGTGATGTCCTGTTCTGTTATACTGCACCTGTTTACTGTTAATATGCTTAATAATGTTTTGATGCATTCACTGAAGATTAAGCTAACTGAATTATAAGATCTCTGGGTATACGCTATTTGCTTTAGACACAGTCACGTGTATACGCTGGTTCACTTCATTGAAGTAGCGTATATGAATCTGAGTATGAAATTGAAAAGTTTTATCTGATCTGGTAATATCTGATCCTACAAGCAAGTTCATCAACAATAGATACATGTATGTTAAGAGGAGTAGTAGGGGGTTGCAGGACAATTGGTCATCTTCTTGAGTTGATGATTTTCTATAGGATGTAGTGCCCTAGAAGAGGACAACTTTTGGAGGACTATTAACAGCCAAGAGGAAGGGTAATCATAGTGGTTAGATGCCCTAACCAGTGAGTAGATGTTACAATAGAGAGATATATATTGTTGATGTTTGGTTGGTTTTGTATGGAAATTTGTGTACTGATGGAGGGTAGCGTGAAAGTGGTCCATATATGAGCCCTAAGTGCAGTGACCTAAGAAGGACTTTAGTCCTGCCAGAAGTGGCAGAGTTGGCGCAGCCTAAAGAACAACTTGTGGAGGGTTGTAAAGTCTTGCTGCAAGCCCTAAGGAACAAAACTCTTGAAGGAATAAGGGATTGTTAGAAGAGGCAAAAGAAGTTCTCAAAGGTTTGATCAGATAGGAGCAGTTTGTAGCCCTAGACTTGCTTTATAGAGAAGGACATTTATAGCCAAAGTTGGGAAGTCCTCCATGCCCTAAGTTCATTATTGGAGAAGGACATTCAATAGTGATAGTGGGAAGCCCTACAACCCTAAGTGTGCCTTCATTAGGTAGCACAAGAAGGCACTAGAGGGAACAGAGTACCAAAAGAGCTGAGGAGAAACAATGGGTAGCTGAGAGTTGTTCAAGAACAGAATTGTGAACAACTCAAAAAAATATTGATGTGTTCATGTGTTAAAGGACTAACGTCAACGAGAGAGAAAGTGGAGCCAAGTTCTGTGACCTAATGTTGCAAGTTCATTAATAAAGGTAGATTTGTGTTGCTGCAGATCGGGAGCTGAAGGACTGGGAAAATGTTTTCAGGGTATGACTGAGAGGAGTTAAGAGAGCACTACGTCAACCAAATGGTTAGTGTATCTTGTTCAGGGTATATTGGTTATCAAAGTGACTGATACCAAACCCTAGTTGTATATCTTGTACCAGTGGATGTGGGGCCATTATCCTTGGTATGGGAGCCTTAAACATTTTTATTATCAATTTGATTAATATAATGAATTTGGGTGGTTGTATAAATTTGTAAAAAGTTGCATATATTTTTTCGACTAGTAGATTTATTGTTGTATATTGTTCCACTGTGCAAAGTAGTCTTGTTGTGATACTTGGATTGGTATCGAGAGTGATTTAAGGTGCTAGCATAGACTCTAGTATTGGGGAAAAACAAAATGAGGTAGATATTGCACCTAGGATACTCGAAGTATATCTTTCATTGGACCATTTACCTCAAGGAAATTTTTGTCCATCAGACCATTCTTTTCGAAGTACATGTGACTTGGGGATTTTCATCCTAATCCATCACACTACATGACTTATGAATGTATGTCCAAGATGCTTATCCAATCCATGGTTCTCCTTATCCACGTCAATGTACTTGACTTAGGATATTAGGCATAATTTGTCACAGTACTTGACACAAGGATAACCACGCTAATTAAAATAATCATTCTCCCTATCCATGATGCATGCACTAGACTTACGGTTGTTAGTCCTAGCCTAGTACATGACATAGGGAGAACCAGTGTTGAAACATACTCCCTCTCAACCTTAGAGGAGATATCCATGCTCACTCCCTCTCAACTAGGGAAAATTAATCAACAAGACTAAGCTTGTGTCAGAATTACTCATACTTCCTATTAGTATTAGTCTTTGCATCCTGTCACCAGTGATAAAATGGGCTCTTATCATGTCTTGTTAGGGTCCCACAGTCAAATTTTTGTCATTCCATTAGGTCATCATGCAAAAATTTGGTCATTGGATGTAGTCTCAGGTTTGTCTCCAATCATTTTAAAGAATATTTATTCCTTGCTCGCTCATATCACCTTTGTGCTAAGTGTACTTCAATCATTAGTTTTCTTCATCATCATATTCATTTTTATCATGATTTCATTCAGCCAAGATTCCCATTAGGTTTTATGGTTTCCAAAGTCTCCATTAGGTTTTAGGGTTCCCAAATCATCATTTCAGAAGCTTTCATCAAGTTGCATTACATCAAATCCAATTAAGTGGCCTTGTGTTTACCATATTTGTCTCTTAGTTTTGCTTGGAAAGCTCATTTCCCTCTCTTAGGTTTTGAGGGCATTTTTCTTGGTTTCATGACCTCCATGGTAAAAATATCAACAAAACTTGTATCCTAATGCTCATACACCTTCCCCTATCCTTAATATACCTTCCTAAACACTTCCAATCACTCCTATCCCTCAAAATCACCATTTTCCCACAAACCCTAGTCTATTACTACAATTTTTACACTTTTCTAGGCTAGGCCTGTGTTGTCCCCTTTTGGACCCCTTCCCCTCACTCAATCCTTGAAATTCCACTTTCCCCTACTTCCTAACATCCCTCCCTACTTTCAAAAATTTTCCTAAGAATTTAGAAGCCCCCTATCCCGTTTATTTCCCTTCATTCTTATAAATTGCCTAAATCCCTTATTTTGCCTACACTAAACCCTAATTTTCTCTCCCATTGAGCTAGGGTTTGTTATGGAATCAGAGATTTATGAGCAGAGGAGGCATAAGGAAGATCATATCAGCAATTATGAGGCCATTTCATCTCATAAACATCATTTCTCCATCATTTTTCAAGAATTCATTCCAAGGGACAAATCATTTGCCACACATACAGCTAGTTTTTCTTCAAAGGATGGTTCTGGACAAATGGAGATGAATTTCACAAAAGTGAAAGATGTTTTTGTTAATAATACAAAAGGGAAGAAAAAATCCTTTATTTTTTACACAGGTGTCAAGGTGTGGGATAAATGTCTAAAATACACTTACTACAAGAGTGTTGCTACACTTCTGGAGTGACCTTGGGAAAATCATTTTTTCTCCTAGCTGAAGTATCTAAATCACTTACTTGATGGCTCCATTTAAAACTAGACATCCAGAGCTTTCAACGAGCTATCAAGTTCTCAATTTGGAGCTTGGATAGGCCTCCAAAATTTCTCTAACACATGGAGCTACGCTTTGCCCTGAAAGTGCTAAGCTTTGTCTTTGGACGCTACGCTTTGCCTTGAAAATGCTACGCTTTGCCTTTGGATGCTGCGCTTTGCCTTGTATTGCTGCGTTTTTACTTGAGTTATTGTGTTTTATCCAGAATAGAGCAATTTTGTTTCCAGATGCCTCCACAACATGACAACATAAATTGGCTTCATTTGCAAGAGCATTGAAAAGATGGCTTACATTGTATAGAACAAAGAATATGAACAACAGACGAATAGTCTTTGCCATCACTCTCTAATCAAGATAATTGTCCTTCATCACTTCATTCAGTTAAATATTGCATGGGAAACCTTCATGTAGAACGGTATCTTCACTACACCACCAACTCGGCCTGTTAGACCTATTCCATCACTATCATCAGTGCCTCAAAGGGAATTATGACCATCTAGCAGTACTGCAGAGAAGAAATTTAAGAAGAGAAAAAATACTAAAAAGGGTAAATAGGTCAAGACATATCAGAGAGGACCTAGGTTAGTGTTTGCAACAAATAGGCAAGTGTTTGCTCCATAGATTGTGGAAGGGGCCTTGCCTTCTACATCAGCAAAACAGGATCAACAACATAAGGGTCAAGCATTTGAAGAAGATGCTCAAGGAAACTATAACAAGCCAAAAGGACAAGGAGAAGCTTGATTTACTTGATGAGGCCTCCCTCATGGCATAGAATATCATATTATAGCTTCACTCAGTAATTTTCAAAATATTTGAAGAAATTTTTGTCATTTTCAAATTTTGATGTTTTTTGACTGTTTTAAAAAACACAGTGTAAGTTATAAACACAATGACCTGGACATTGCACTTAGTGTGGAGACCACCAAATGGAAAATTGCTTACATATTTGGATTCGAAATTACCTCTACATGCATTTTGACTATTGGCACTACAAAATCTAAGCTTCTGACAGGTTGAAAAGGGCAACAACCCTCAAGAAATCACCTTTTCTGCCTCCTTTTTTAGATGGATGCCATGCTTATAGAGTCATCTTGGGAGAATCAATTTTTGAAGGCCTTCCCATGGGTCATTTTAAAAAATTCAAGGTTTCTGGAAACTATACAGGAAGGGCTAGTTGACTGTTCTCTCATACTTCAATTTTTATCTCTGGAAGACACATGAAAGTGGCTTCAAAGTTGGTGCTGTGCTTATGTCAAATTTATGAGTTTTTATTTAAAAACATTCCATTGTGTAATTTGTCAGGTTTTTAGTTGACTTGGTCAAAGTTAAAATCATGATGTAACTTTAGTAATTCGAGGTTTAGATGATGTAATCATAAATAAATAGGCATGATAGGTTGTTTTCATGCTTAATTAGGTTTCATCAAGGTATCAAAACTCAATTTGAAATCTAAAAGAAGAGTTTGTGTTTGACCTTCTTACTCTCTCTGGTTTGTTGAGAGATTCTTGGTAACTATTCCACCACCTAAGCATTCGACCCCTGAAGGTGAGAAAATGGTTGTTTTGGGTCTATATGTATGATTTCTCATTTAGTGAGAGAGGTTGGATTTTTGTGGAGAGGCTTGTATCTTATGTTTTCTTACAACTAATCAAGAAGCAGTTGCAACTATATTTCAGGAATACTTGTTTAGTGAGTCTATGGTGTTAGTTTCCTTTTAGATCAATTTCTAATTGATGAAATCATCTCTCTTTTCATGCTTTATCTTATTCTTATTCTTTTCCTTGCAGTAATATAGAAAAAATTCTTGGATTTAAGCTCTGTTTATGTGGAAAATCATGCTTATGCTTCTTTTCTTCTATGACTAATGAATTCATGCTTATACATGCTCATTACGTTTTCTTAAACTCTCAGACCTATACTACATTGAAGAAATATTAAGTTCACCATAACACACTGATATTAGCTCCTCTTTATACCTGTTACTGTACACTTGAGGCCTTGACCTAATTACCTGCCCTAATCCCTAGTCCAGCAAGCTAAAATCCCTAACTTCTCAAATACTCAAAGAAGACTTGTATATCTAGCCTAAAACATATTTCTTTTAAGTTATTCATTGACAAATCCTTAGAGAGATCCCTCTCTGGTTCAGTAGGGCTAACTATTGAACTAAAAGTGGTTCAAGGTTACCTTTCTCGATTTCCTCCTCAGCCTAGGAAATTGTAGGGGATAACACTTCCCTTACATCAGCAACCAACAATGGTTGTAGTTTCTTCAACCAACCCTCTTATCACTGATATTTATCATCTTGCAACTCCTAGGGCTCCAAATCTGCATCCTAACAGTCCACTGTACTTGAGGTACTTTTAGGGTTTCAACAAAATGCCCTCTTAATGGTACCAAACTTGTACTATATTAGGGTTCCACAACTATACCCTCTTATTAGTCCTCTATCTTTTATTTAAATGACTGAACTAGGGCTTGTTACATAGACCACACTTTTGTTGTTTGCCTCCTCAGGTATGATAGAATCTTAGGGCTTTTCCTAGCATCCCACCCAACAATAGGTCCACAAAATTGTTGTTCAAGCATTGAATACACTTCCATATCTACCTAGATCTAGGGCTCTAAGTCTACCCTCTCCTAGGGATTCTTCACAACCACTATCAGTTTGTGACTAACTGTCCACAGGCTACTCAATAGCTGTCATTCACTTTCTTTACCATACATGCCCTAACTTCTACCCAACTCCCCATTCTACTATACATTCACTGAGGTAATATGATGCCTTGTTGATGATCTAACTTTTGTACAACTCATTAAGAACCTTAACTATGGCTTGCTATATTTGCCTTTATATAGGGCTTATACACCTCTATCCTAGTCCCTTCAAGACACATCTTGTCTCTAGCCCAAATTCGGGCTCTTATTACTCATTGTGGAGACCACTCCTTTTTTGTTCAAAACCACGTTGCTCTTCTCTAATTGCATACACCCTAACCTTCAAATCAGTCCGCATGTACAAGAATACAAGTGGTAGTATTTTCACAGGGTATGAGATCTAGTCTCTAGGGGTCACAATCCTCCCTTTCATCATGAATCTGAGTGTGTGTGGTATAGACTTGGGGGATATAGTAACAATAAATAAACCCTCAGGACGGATCACAAAAATATGTCCTATCCACTTCAGGAATTGATCGAACAAATCACATCTCCTTGTATCTACTTCTCCTTGAAGGAATCTTGCTAGATCTCCAAGACTCATTCAGATATCAAATCCTTTATGAGTTTCTTGGTCCAATCTAGGGTAGCCACAAACTAGCAATGATCTTCTCCTTGGACCCTGATCTCATGCACATTTTTCTTCTGGAGGATGTGGTCTTGAACCAACATTCTGCTAGGCTTCTTAACTCTCCAAAACATGCCTTACGACTTTCCTATAATGCCTAGAAATCCTAGGTCTTATAGTAGAGAGTATTATCTTCAAAACGTGCCTAGAGATGCCTTCTAACTTGACCATCCGGTTTCTCATGTTTTGCAATGTACCAATGTCATGTTTCTTCTTTGCAAACTTGAGGAAAGTGGCATTCCTTCGCTCAACTTTAACTTGAGAAATATGCACATGTGAACATTTTTGTTTTTCTTCTAGTAGCCCTATTATGTCTATTTGGCCTCCATAATGACTACATTTCTACAATATTCCTTGATAAAGATGATTCATTTCTCTCAAAACTTGGTTTCTTTATTACAAGAACAATTTCTCCATGAGCATGACTAGATTTAAAAACCCAACTTACTCCTTGAGAACTTGTTCTTTCTTAACAAAAATCTTCCAGATTTTTTTTATTAGAATGGATCAAGTTTCACCCTCTTTAGTAGCTCATCTCAACCTTCAAATCCAACTTTGACATCTTGGCTTCCTTTTCATCTTCTTGATCTCCATTGGAATGAATTCATAACACACATTGTTTCTGTAGATTGCATCATATATATCAATTAATTTTGAAGAGACAACATATATCATTGTATTATACCTCAGGAATTAATTCGTATCACTGAATCTTGGAGAAACTTCTATCACTATTTGTCAACTGTAATGATGATTTCAGATCACTGTTGTTATGGGTTCTTTATAGACATGTCTTGATACTTTTCAAAACTTTATACAAAATTTCAGTCTAGTAGTTCAATGAGGAGTAAATTTGTATTTGAACCAAAAGATCAGAAATCAATGCATCATTATTTCACATATTGACCAGATCTTTGCACACTTTGTTACTAAGTATGCCAATTTTCAGGGTAAATTTTTGACCTTTAGATCTTCTGAAGAGGCTAAATTCGCGAGGAAATTCTCAACATTTTAGATTAAATTTGGAAGAAATGTAAATTCACTACATATAGTATATACACTTCATGGTCCTCTACTGCATGAAATCATTCATTGCTTGATATATGACCTTTTTGGATGGGAGATAAGTGCAAGGGAATTAAAGAGTCATCTGTGAAATGTATAGTACAAATACCATGCAAGACTAAGTTGCACAAAAAATTGGAATTTTTACAAGATTCCAAAATGGGAGTGCTTGAAAACACGACCTCCCAAAATGGTATATGGGAGAAACATGGTATATAAAAAATACAAAATACATATATATTTCAAGTAACATATTATATTTTAATAAAATAAGAAAGATAATAAGAATGATATTCATAAATGACATTTTATGTGTCCCATGTATATATTAATTCTTGTAGAATGATTACATTATGCAAAATCCCATGGCTTGGTGGTCTTGACTAATGCCAATCACATAGCTTCATACATGATAAAATCTAGTGGAAAGGCTACAATCATACCAACCTTAAAATCCTGACATTTTCCATTATCTTACATTTTATATCCTTTTACTTTAAGAAAAACTTAATATTACCATTAATTACCAAGGTGATGAACTCTACAAAGCTCAATCCCCTATTGTTGTTTTGTCACAGACATAGTGATATTTTCCTATAGGTCCCATGCTCCTCTTGCACACTAAGGTGGGCTCAGGAACTAACCAAAAAGTTCCTAAATGCCTTAGTAACATCGTTGGTCAAACTGTATGGTTGGCCATACTGCATGGCATTTCCATATTGGGGAATGCTTGAAAGATAGGCACTGCGCCTGTATGTTGCATGCTATTTTATAGTGACACGAGATGTTGTCACTATTAGGCTAAGAGCTGAGCTTTTGAGCTTGAATGTAGGGTACTATCCTTGTCATTATGAGCATCTATTATTGTTGTACTAAATTAGGAATTACAAACTGTGATCACTCTTGTAGGTATGATATTAGATTTCATTGTAGCCCAAGCAAGATGGTTTGCCAAAAACCTCATGTAGGTGTACTTGTATGCATAAAAATTGGAGAAACGATTATTTAAAGGACGTGCATACTAGTCGTCAGTGCACCAACATATTATGTTGATGAATGTGTAGTAATAAAAGTACCATGTTCGCAAGAAAAGGTCAAACCAAGCAAGCTAAAATATTTTAAAAGCAATAACACAAATACAATATTTACATTGTTAATCTATAACAAAATATTTTCAATCCTTGTGTTTAGAATCGTTTATTAGAGAGCTATGATTAGATCTTGTTTTTATTGGAATGATATACTGGGTTCTATGTATAAAGGGACTGTCTTGATTTATTTTTGAAATTAAATATGGTCCTAGATATACGAAAGTTATGTTATTTATGAATAAGGTCACATACAACTATGTATTTGATTTGGATAGGGAAAATCATTTTTTAAGGAATAGGGATGGGATGTTTATGGATAAAGCTTTGACTCTAATAATTTATCTATTACAGGCTCATATTTGGAGTCAAGACTTTGCCAGGTGTCTATTTTTGGGTATCACTAGACATCATGGTTCCAGTTTTACATACCATCCCTCCCTTACTGCTCATCCTACATTCCACCACCACCGCTTCACACTAGCTACTTGGAAGCAGACCTTAAGTAAGTCTTCTAGTTTTTAAAGCATCATGCTTATAGTGAGTTTATTGTTCTAAAGTTGCCTACTCCTAGACATATTACGTTTCTTCATCAGTTACAGGTAGGAAGAATGTAGATTATAATAACTAAAACAAATCATGCAATACAATATGCACTCACAGCAGCTTGTAGAATCTTCACTCTTTGGTTGTTAAAATTCATTTTATGTCTTGCATGAAGAAAAGAAATGGGTTTAAGGAAATCTTTAGTGTACATAACTAGTTTATACAAGCAATGGTTGGCTCTTGAAAATTATGCGCACACTTCCATATACTCTCAATTAATAGGGTGAACAAAAATCTTTGCTCCTAGAAAATATTACCCTTAGTGCTAACACCAGTACAAAAAATATTACATGATGTCTTACAAATTATTGACATAAGAAAAACTGGTTCATTCTTAGGTATAGGTCAATGAATATTTTTTTGTTGTGGATATGTATTACACTTGGTGCCGTTTTGAGATATTCACCCTTACATGGTACATGGATAAGTAAACTTTGCATATTTTGTCTCTAATGGTTTGGAATCTTAATAATATTTTTTCCAATGAAAAATCAATCTCTTTATACGTTTTTTTTAATTGTTTCATTGAATCTGGTTTGATCTATGAGTCGATATGAAACTGAGTTGAAACCTTATTTGATAGGTGGCTGGTCGAAAGACTAGTTCTGAGTTTTAAAACTATGCTTGAGAATTAGGCTGTAAACTTGCTAAGTGGAGAATGAGATTATATAGCATGGAAACATCATCTGCACACACAATAACGTCTATGAGATTCAACAGACTAGTTGAGAGGAGAATGATATTTGTTATGTTTATGGACATAACAATGACATGTCTGTGATGAAACTGTGAAGAAGGGTTTAGTGCATCAACTTTTTATTGTTTCAGCAAGGAAGCACACATGTGTATTAACTATTAACATTTTTATTATTTCGTCAAGCAAACACAAATGTTCATGAATCTTTTTTCGAATAGGTATTTGTAATTTTATGGGATACACATGTTCTGGGCACTTAAAGTCTTGCAAGATATGTTTCCTGGGACGATCCTGCCTGTTTCCGAATTTGGGATGAATTTCTGGGTGAATCCTCCCAGATCAAGATATGATTGGTGGATCCAGGTTGCTTCCAAGGCATATTCTACTAGATTTGGATTCAATCTATAGATCCAGGTTACCGCCAAGGCAGATCTGGTAACAGAGTATCATATACATGGGGACAATACCCTTCTATGGTAGAAGGGTCATGTGAAGTGATGCTTCAAAAATGAGAAGTGGGAGTAACTTGGATGATCAAAATTTTGGATTTGGGGAAGAACAAGGGAAAAATGTGGACGAACTTGCCAAAGACTTGGATAACATTACAAATATGTATAAGATTTAATTTTTCTAATTGAATTAAAACTTAACCCACAATACGTTTTCCCTCTAACAGTGCATGTTGGAATAATCTTCTCTCTTGGAGAAGTGCAATTAGCAACATTCTGTGAGAAAAATCATTTTATTTCATGGTTTGTACAAAAATTTTTACTCTTTCATAGCTTATTCTGTCTATTCCAATCCTAAATGAAAAAATAACTCATTTTTACTCTTGTTAACTGTTAGCTGTAAAGCCCGTCTTGTTAGTATTTAGCTATCAAGTGCCTTTATACACTTGTTTGAAGTTTTATTTTAATAGGGATGATCCATAAAAATTAAAATATGTAGAAAGTAGAAGTTACAAGTTTTAGTATGGTCAGTGCTTCCATTTGTGAAATTATTTTCTGACTGAATATCTATTGTTGACAGGCCAAATTATGGATCAGAAAGTGAGATGGAAGATGAAGTAGCAACAGTGAAACTTGTGAATGATTGTGGTTGAGTAAATAGAGCATCTACTCAAAATTTTGTGAAGCTTGATGAAATAGGACCACGAATGACTTCGCAAATTGTGAAAGTTGAAGAAGGCCTAAGTTCTGGAGCTATCATATTCCATGAATTTGGTTTGTTGCTTGCTTCCCTTTCTTTTTTTCTTATTTGGTGATTCCATATGATGTTTAATGAATAATATGTATGCTTGTTCTAGTTTTCTATAAGAAATGACCTTTATCTGTAAAACCAGGTTGGGCCATAAACTGGCAATGGTTCAATCCTTAACCATGAGAAATTCTGGTTATTTTTAAGAACTTGTTTCATTCGATGGAGAAAATATATTTTTGAATGTATCTCTAGGCTCGAGTTATTTCTCTTAGCTTTTATCAATATATATCCTATTTAGTGTGTGCTTGGGTGCATTTAGTAACCAAAGTCCACATTTTCTATTATTGATCCTTTGTAAATTTGAGAAATTTCTAACACAAGATTGTTACGAAGAAAATTGATTGTGGGATAAGCATCTAGGTGCTAGGAATCCCTTCTAGTTTGTATGTAATGTTAGATGATGTGAGATTACCAAACCATTTTTTATTTAATTTGCAAGAATTATGTTGAATGGTGATTGAAAATAATTATGTACATGTTTAATCATTAGCTTTTATATGTTGGACAACATCACGAATAGGGATCTTGTTTTAATATAAACATAGTGAAGAGTAGTTCAATAACATTTATGTACATCTGCTCCATATTGTTAATATAGTGAATAAGTTATTTTTTTCTTGGATGTAGTTAAAAAAACACCTGAAGAGGTCAAAATGTTAATAGAAAACATAGAATAGAGAGAGGCATTACGGAAACAGAGGAGAGATGAGAAGGAAGAAAATGTTCATAGGAAGGAGTAAGTACCACAACCTTCAGAAGATGTGTTGTAGTTGTCAAACATGGGGAATTTATGCTATAAAGGTTTTCAATGTTTGGTGTAGTAGTCTTACTTGCATTTGTCTACATATAAAAGTTTTCAGTGTTTGGTGTAGTAGTCTTTTGGCATTTGTGTATATTAAGATCTTTGGATATCTTGTATTTGCCTTTCTAGCACAAGAATATTTTTGGAGCTATCAAAGGCATATGGTTGGCTTCCAATCACTTGAAATTAGTAGTTATACATTACCAGGACTCAGAACACTATGTATTTTGAGTTTCTACGTTGGAGGTAAAAGAATGAATTCCTACTGAGAAGGCCACAATTATGCAGATATACAACATTTGGCTGAAATGGTGGTGAAATTTATGTACCTTTGAATGAACACATCCGCTACCTTTTTTTGTGGAAGAATGTTGTTGTTCCCATTAATTTTCATTTATTTGGATTAAGTAGACAATGTTGTGAAATTGTAGACTTGCCAAGCAAACATTAAAGTGAAAGCCAAACTAGATGAATGCTCAAGAAAGGCTTGGTAAAGCCTCCAACTTTTTTAAAGTAGAAAGATTCATCATCGACTCTTTCTCAAATGTGCAACTGCCTCAATAAAGAAATAAACAATATTTTAGGTAGTTACAACTTCTCAAGGCTTCTACAAGGAAAGTGTCAACAACAATAAATTAGTTAATCTCCAACCAACTTCACATGAGTAAATCCCATGCAACCAACTCCCTATATGAATGTGCAAGATGAAGTGGTCAAATCCCGAAATAGTAAGTGGGCAACCTCAAACAAAATGAATCTAGGGATGTAAGGGCCAACAGGATTAATGGACTAAGTAGAGGAATGAACTACTTTTCTTGGCCAATGGACAAAGTAGCAAATATATTATATATATATATATTATATATATATATATAATAATTAGGGGTGCCATCCATTTACACCCTCTGGCCATGGTCTGAGCGAGCATCCCTTGAAAATCAATCTAGTTGTCCAAGTCTTTAATCTTATTTCTTGCCTCCGATCTGAGCATCAATCCAAGATAGTTTAGTTGGCTAAACAGAGTTAGATAGTGCCCTCCTTTAGTATCCTATCCTGAAGCCCTAGTTGCATTGTTCAGAAGGAAGGTCCATGCTTCCCCAGTTGAGCATAGCTTCACCACTACTTGATAGTAACGTATCAAGATTGGTTAGGATGTTTCCGACACTCCCAGTTGAGTGAAGGAGAATCAGCTGGACCACCCGAAGTTGTCTATTCTAGTGCCTCCAGAAAGAACTGTGTTGGCTTAGGAAAGAACTTTGCTGGTTGGGCTATTAACCAACCTTCTCCAGACCACACTGACCATCCTATTGAACCCCCTATAGGAGGCAGGAGCAGTGATTCTTTCTTGTCAACATACATTTTGATATGCACCATGTTATGTATGTACTACTAAATAATGCATTTAGCTATCATGATTGAATGGACCAACTTCTAAAAAATCCCTTAAAAGCTGAAATCCCATTAATACTTTTTGTGTTGGTTGATAATTGCTTATCGTAGTCCCATATAACAAGTTTTTCAAGCTAATATTAACTAGAATAGAAGCTATGCAATCTAAGTAGACATGTTACTCCTTTAAACTTATCATATACATATGCCTTATTATCCCAATACAGAATCATGTGCTCCATGGCACTGACTTCATTTGCACTGGCCATTCTCTAATCCCGATGGCATGCATATTTTTCTAGTGACTGACATTCTTTTTCTGCTCCAACATAGTTGAAGAATGCAAGAAAAGCAACAACTTTTGGTGTAAGTCACCCATTAATTTTTTGTTGTTGTTGTCAAAATATGTTTTATATTTACATATAATTCTTTGCAAACAACAAATCAAAATGTGGAGCTTATATTAGTATCCTCTTCTGTAAGACTAACAATGCAGAAATAAAGCTTGTATAGGTTATCGAATCTAAAGATTGAGCAACTCTTATCAATAATGCATCCTCAGTTAACAACTAGTGATGTACCTCATCACACCAGATGGAATAAAAAGTTGATAGTTACTAACTTGTCCTGACGATGAACCACACTGGTTGGTTCGAAACGCGTCGACAAATGTTTGTCTACATGTGATTTACGCCGAAGCTACTCTTTCAACCATTATGAATCACAGAAGACTCAATTCAACTAGTTACTAACTTCTTTCTCAAAAACAAATTTACACTTAATCTTCCAAGGGAAAGTAAAGTAGAGACTCTCAATCACTGCCAAATCCCAGTGAAGGAAGAGTGGACCAAATAGCTACAATTGCCAAACAAGGAAACACACTAGTAGCCCTGCATTGAAGATGAACTAAACACTGGTCCTGATTATCCTTCCAAACCGATTAGAAACTATGTAATTTGTGTGCTCACCTCTCTTCTAAATCAATTGACACCCCATCCTGCATTGAGAGTTGGAGTTAATAGATTCTGCTAAAACAACAAAGATTAAAGCCTTTGTGGTTGATACTACTATAAGGACTGACCAAATCTCTACCCCGCATCCCGCCAAAATAACTTCGATGTCACAATGTTATTTTTCAACATGTCAGGAAAGGGATGAGCCCACCCATCCTTGTGGATGATTATTCTTCCCACCACACTTTGACCACATGTATGATTACATTATCTGCTCTAGATGATGAAATTGAGTCTTACTGGCAACCGACGAGATACATAATAAATGTGGGAGGCATAGAAGATCTGTCCAACCTGTTGTAGCAGCTACAACCACCCTCCAAAATTTTTCCTCCGCTTTGTTTTGGAGCCTCCCTACCAACTTTTCACAGCACCTTGTCTTGCTTCATCAATTTCAAAAGCTTTAGTGTTTTTCTTACACAAAGGTAGCTTGTCAATCATAGCTCGATGCATTCCCCTCATATCCTGATCACCCAGACTTGGTCCAGCTACAAGCTGAGAAACTCCCCCAAGAAATTGCACAATCCTACAGGGCAACCAACATTCCCTCCATAAATTACACAATCTTGACTGGCAGCCTGCTAGGCTCCAGAATTGCACAATTCTAGCAGCCAACGTTCACAGTGAAAATTGCACAATTTTCCGCAACAAGGTTGCTCAGCCTAGAATTTGTGCAAATATGGGCAACAATTAGCTGCTCTACCTAGAAATTGCTCAAATCTCTTGGGCAGCTAGCCTAGCTCCCAGTTAGAAATGCACATTTTCTCTTAGCAATTGAGAAACCTCTTGCATGTGCAGCTAAGTTGATTGGTTCCCTTCGGGATCGAGAAAAATAGACTTGCATGCATGAGCTACTTCTCCCAAGGTAGCATGCAAAGGCATCCCTTGTTTTAGGGATCTATTTTGGGCAGTTGGAGGTTACATGCAAGGATCATTTCAGAAACCTCCCACTAAGTGTCACTTTCCCTATATTTTTGGCATGCACATCACAACCTCAATTTTGTCAAAAATCATCAACTGGACACTGCAGAGCTCATTCTTCACATCAACTTTGCAGCTCTGACATCCCACATCACATTTAGGAGTTGTCGGCACATTTAGCTCAGCTATTTTCGGGTAAGCCCACTTTCCATGCCTTGTGTTGCATTTATGGTGCTTTTTGTTTCACTTCATATGAATGTTGTTTGCTTGATTTCAGTGAATGCTTGCTTTCATTTTAATACATACTAGCTTTTTCTAGCACCACTTCAGTTTTCGTTGCTATCTCACTGTTGACGCATGCATGAAGTTGTTTTGCATGAATGGTCGTCGATTCGGTGAGTCCCCTCACCCACATGCATATTGTTCCATTTTTTGAATATGTCATTCATCGTTTGTATGCACGATCATTCACTTATGCTTACACTCAGTATCGCCACGCATTCGCATTCACATTCGATTTCAATTGACTGTCGGCAAGTCTAGGCAGCCTTGTCTTGGACTCTGCCTCACCAAGACAACATTGTGCAATGCTGAGAAGGAAGGTTCTGCCTTCCTCTCCAGAAATGCACATTTCTACCCAATAGCTATTCCCCTTGCCTACTTTGCACAATCCTAAGGGACAATGACTATTAGCCCAAAACATTGCGCAATGCAATCACTGAGCCTGTAGTCATTGCCAGCTGTAATTACTCATTCCGTAATTCCAATAGTGAACAGTCAGGTTGGACTATGCATTGCACAGTTCCAACAGTCAGTTAGTCTCCCAGCAACCCGACTGTGCCTTGTGTAGTCTTAGCACTCAGTATCCCGACCTTTCGGGCGGCATTGCACAACCTTCATGATCATTCATCGTGGTATGCTGCAAGTTAGTTCTCAAGTTCATTTTGGTTTTCGATTCATAGATTGCTTTCCATGAGTGTTTCCATTTCTCCAGGTATCATAGGTGTTCATCTACCTCTCAATAGTACAGGTACAGTGGCTTCCAAGATAGTAGAGACGAAGAAACTATTCAGAGCACACTTCGGGATGCAGTCGGTCAAGTGTCTAAGGACTTGCCTACCCACGAAGACATCAAGTTGCTCATAGACAAGGACATCAAGATATGACAATAGCAGTATCACATCGAGTAGCATCATGAACAACAACTAAAGGCAACATACCGAATGCAATGAATGCAAGAGGAGGGTTGTTGACAACATGGAGGCGAAACAAAGTTGCAAGCTCAAGCAGATCCACTGGTGATGAGAGCAACTTTGGAGATTCAGGCTATGAGGTGATGACACAATCATGTGAAGACAAAGAATGGAACAAAGAAGAAGTTGCTTGTGTTGAAGAAACAACTCAAGGAATAACATGAGCTGCATAGACAACTGAACCAGTTGTAGCAGGAATAGGAACAATAATGGGAGAAACATGCACTCATATATGAAAATACGCCCGTACAAGTTAAAGATCCCTCCCAGCAGCTGGCACAGAGAAGACATGGTGAGAAATTTTTTTGATCACATGCAAGGTTTTCAACATTATGCATGCCATTGTGCACACACATGTGATCCAACCCATTCAACGCACTCATCAAGGCGAAGACAAGAAGCAAGTCCAACTGGAGCTGAACATGTACTTCAGAATGTTGATGTGCATGACCACGAGCACACACTTAAAGATCAGCATGGACACTATGCATCAGTGTTTTGACAGTTTAGCTACACCTAAGAAGACCATGTTCATGTTAGCATATGAGTTGGATAAAGGAGCCGGACCAATGCACCGGTTTCAACAGAGGCAAGAGTTCGCTTCAACAAGATGTCACCATGGGGTGCGTGCACACCATCACGGATGACCAAGCTTGGCATCAGCTCACCACCTTCACCATCACAAGCATGTAAAAGAGTTGGTTACACCATAATGGGATGAGTGCCAGTGATGTCATGCATGGCTTTATCAACCCATTCATCTCACATGAGAACATGTGCATTGTAATGTAATGTCATGTCAAGTGGAAGATCAAGTGTCAATAGTTGGATGTAACAGTCATAGAGTAGATGAAGAGTCATGAGGGTATATGAACGGCCACGAAGGGGAATGTCAAGGGTAACCCCACCCTTTTCTATAAATAGAACTTCATAACTCATTGTAAAGGCTTTCAGTCAGCCAAAATTCCGATAAGACTATCTTGGAGAGAGCTTGGATAGTATTGTAATGCTCCTTGGCTTCTCCACTACACGGAGCTAGTACATCTCTTTGGAGGAGCAGGTGGATGTGGCTGTAATGTTCCACTATTGGAGCTAGTGGTTGGACATGGATGTATTGTATGACTGGAACTTATGCTTCTTTCTATAATAAGAGCTAGCACGTTTCATGCATATGTTGTATTGTATTCTAGCTATCTTATTTACTCTAAATAGGATATGCATTTTATTTCTTACGTGTGCATGTATGGACTATCCTGTATGAGCATGTATGAATCTTTCTGAAATGTGTTCTTGGTTTAACCATCACTTTGGATTGCCAACTAACTTTCTTTCCAGCTTGTGATGCATCTTCGCTCATGTGTTCCCTTCCCATCCGAATACTATTACAATTTGCCAAGGGGCGCACTCATTGCAACCCCCACATGTTATAACCTCTCATGCACCTTCCTCGACTCACTGCAGCTTTCACACCCCTGCTACCAACAGAGTCATCTTACTTGCCTCTATGAAAAATTGAAGTCAAGGTATTACCATATGACCCACTCCTGGGACTCCTACACCAAACGATCTGAGGTCTAATTGGGACTTCTTACCGGGGAGATCCACTTACATGTTGGCGGGTCCAGCAACATTTTCATGCGGAATGAGTCGAGGTTGTAGACAAGATCGACCTTCCTAGTATCTACTAATATCTAGTGACAAGCAAGCCAATCAAAAACTATATTTCTCTAAATATGCAAGTAAAATAAAGGCAAACAAGTGTTTTAGGCCTACCTTGGGTCCAATGCAAGTTTGTAGAAGCCTCGCTCCCTTGCTCCAAATGAGCTTCCTTGAAGTGTAATTCTGCAAACACAAACAAGCAAACCAAATTAAATAGCACCTGAAAAGCCAATATCATAAAGCATATTCATCATAATGATCAACGAGATTATGAAACAAACACATAAGACAATTTGTTGAGAAAAATGAATCTGATTGTATTAATTCAAATGAAGAAGAACTTTACAACCTGTGCCTTGATGCTGTACAAGCTCCTCCTAGGGTCCGACAAGAAGTCTCCTCTACTTTGACAAGTTTCACTCACTTCCCAATGAAACCAAAATGTATGTGATCTCTCCTCTCAAGTTTAACTAGGAAGTCCCAATTCCACCAACATTTACCCTAAAAATGTTCAGCTTCTAACCTCTCTAGCCACTGACCCAATGCCTTAATTTATAGTGCAATGGAGGGAAGTTACTAGGTCCTCCTTCAAAGGGATAAAGCCCTCCTTCAAAGGGATAGCTCCTCCTATCAAGGGATTAGCTCCTTCTCTTTTGGGATGCATGAACCACCTTGGAGCGAAAAATCCACGTCAAAATCCTTCTAGAAACATCTAGAATTAATCCAAAAGTGAGTTTTTTAGGATAAGCTTGCGCCTTTTTTACTTTTACAGGGGTACACACCCACCCCTTTACAGACAGAGCGTGCAGGTACGCAGGCATTATGAACAAAGGGTGCGGGTCCGCAGGTAAAAGTAGGAAAAAGTGCGGAACCAAAGTAATATTGATTTTCAATGTCTTTCTCTCTTTTGCAAAGCTTGACATGAAGAGATAAGGTCTAAGACTTGCTTATTAGGCTAGTATAGGTGATGATAGACCCATACTGACTGCAAATAATCATGGTGACGATATTTTTGTGTAACACTGACCTAACAATAATAATATAAAAGCATAAAAATAATAATAATGGGATTCTATGGGGCACAATAATAATAATATGGGGACAACAGGGGCACAAAAATAACAATAAGGGATACAACAAAAATAGTAATGGGGGAATCATAGTATTATAGGGACCTAACATGCTACTAAGGGCATGAAGAAATCCAAGAAGGGGCGCAAGGATGGAGCCAAGAAGAAGGGTGAATAGAAAAGGGACATGAACAAAGTGAAATGATTCGTTTTAATAAGGTGGGGCATTATGCCGTGACTTGCTAGAATAAGAAGAAGAAGAAGGTTGCAGCTTCAACAGAGGTGGATGAGTTTTCCACATGATTTGAGAAGGAGTTCTTGTTGATTGATTGTCTCGATTCCAGTGTAGATTCCTCAATTTCTTGGTACATTGATAATGGAGCCACATGCCATATTTTTGGTGTCATAGAGTACTTTATTGGTCTCAAATAGGATGGAGTTTTTCATGAGGTGGTACATGGAGATAAGACCATGACTAGGGAAGTTGAGCGTGGGACTGCTTCTTTTGAGAGGGAGTTTCAGTCGCCTATGACAATGAGGGATGTTTTGTATGTCACTGGGTTGAGGAAGAGCCCGAAATTAGTTTATACCATAGATGATAGGGGATTTGAGGTGTTGTTAAGACATGGAAAAGTACTCATCTACCTTAAGGTGCCTAGCATCACTTCATACAAAGTGATTGGGATCAAACAGGGGAAGTTGTATAGGCTAATGTTTTAGCCTAACCATGCCTTAATTCACAACAACCACAATAGCAAATATCTATGTGAGATATGGAATAGGAGGATGGATCATTCACATCACGGATCTCGCAGGATTCTGGGGGATATTATCACATGATTTCTTGAGTTCAACATGGAGCATGAGGATTTCTGTAAAGAGTGTGCTCTAGGGAAGTACACCAAGAATTTTTTTCCAAGAAATGATAACAAGACAACATGTATACTTGATTTGGTTAATTCTAATGTATGTGTTATGATGTATCCAATTCATCTTAGTGGTTATGAGTATTATGTTATATTCATTGATGAATTCTCTAGGAAAACCTAAATTTGTTTCATGAAGATGAAAGATGAGGTTTTCAAGAGGTTCCAAGAGTTCAAAGATCTTGTGGAGAACCAAACAGGGAGGAAGATCTGGGTGTTGAGGTCAGATAATGGAGGTGAGTATGCCTCTAATTCCTTTAAGAAATTTTGTGCACAGGAAGGCATTGAGAGAGAATTGAAAATTCCCTACAACCTACAACTGAATGGGCTTGTTGAAAGGAATGATAGGGTAATTATGGGATTAGCTAGAGTTATGTTACATGATTAGAGTTTACTATTATTTCTTTGGGTTGAGGCTTTTAGCACTATGGTAGATGTTTAGAACATGAGTCCTCATCATGCATTGGGGAGGAAAACTCCCAAGGAGGCTTTCTCTCAGAAGAAGACTGAGGTTGGGAACTTTTGGATCTTTGGGTGCCTGACATGGTCACATGTCCCTTCGGAGAAGAGGAAAAAGTTATAATCTTCCATAGAAAAGGGTATATTTGTTGGTTATAGTGATACTTTGAAGGCTTACTGCATATACATGCAAGTTAGCCCAATTTCATACTATAGTATAGTATTCTTGGTGATCTCCAAGCATTGTTGATCTGTTTCTTTCTTCATCTGTTCAATAAATTATTTTATCTCCTACATGATGACATACTTGCCTCTTATCTCTATAAGTGAACCATATAGAAGACTTTATGTTTTTGTGTCAGGGACTCTAAACCACTAAGCAGTCAAACATAAGCAACTATGATGTTTTCTTCCTTTTCACTAAGGTGGGTGTAGTTCTGATTATGTAGCCTCAATTGTGCTCTATCCAACTCAATAACTATGTTTCCTTCCTAATCAACTTCTCAGGAACATCAGGATACTTGACACCCCAATACTATATCAAATATACAGCTCTTCTCTTAACCTTTAGAAGTTTTAGGATCTCTCGATATTTCTTTGTAATTTGAACCAACCGTGCCACCGTCTCATGCAAGAGAATCATCTCATTATATAGCTACCTCATGGTGTCTTCCTTTGGCTTCAATTTGTAGATATATCTACCCGTAGCTCCATCATCTTGATACTAGTAGAAGACAACCATTATCTATCTCCGACAAGGTGATCAACTTGTTGTGTTGCAGTAACCAACTCTTTTCTCAATCATGAATTCTCACTCACAAGATACTCTATATTATTTTTAGAATTGTCGGAAAAGCCACACTTTCTGCCATGAATACTTCGGGGTTGATCTTGGTATTAGATGATATCACCTTCTCTATGGATATGGAGACTATATCAATAGGATCATTAGGAAAGTACCTCCAACTTTCTTGAAAAATCCTCTTCTTTAATTGGTCAAAGGTAAAACCAAATACATCCATAAACTTGTCATCGAATGGAGGAACTATTTCCATATCACTAAATGGGAGATGACCACCAGTAAGAGGAGGCTCAAGCTAAATGTCTGGTTCATCTGCAATTGTTTCAATGACATCCTCCTCCTCCAACTTTGCTTCTAATTCAGGGGCTATCTTCTCTTCCTCCATTATTTGTGTGGATTATTCCTCATGTAAGTTCTTCATTTGATCTTCCAACAACCACTTCTATTGTTCTTGTTATGTTGCCCTTCTCCTTTCCTCTTATGATTTCTGCTTTAGCAAGTCATATTGCTTCCTCTTTTCTTCTTCTTCTTTCTATAAGTGCTCCTCCTCTTGTTTTCACTCTTATTATAACTACTTCTATGCTTCTAACCTTATCTTCTCCTCCTCCTTCTGCCTCCTCTACTTCTCTGCCTAAATTTCACCTTTGCATATTGGATCAACTTTGGAATTTTTGCTACTTTCTACCACTAGATCATGCTTTAGCCTCTTCTTGGGTGGTACATTGTCCACTTGGGCAGTTGCTTCTATCGAATCTCCAAAATTTGTACATGAAATACCTATGAAACCTAAGAGGGCCATGTATCATGTCATGGTCGATTCTTTCTCAATGCATTATACCAATTCTTAATATTGTCATATTCTGGGACGACCATAGGTCCATACAACAATTATATTTTATTTTTTCACAATGTTATCTGCGAATTTTCCTAGGATCATATATGTGAAATCTCATTGTTCCAAAGTGAAGTTAGTTGAGTTATTCAATTTCAACATCAACCATCTTAAGGCACTTTAGCTCATAAATTCAAATCCGTAATGGAAGAGTTGGCCAAGGAGCCTTTTTCCTCCTATAGTTTTGTGTAGAAAATATATTATTGAACTGATAGGACACCTCCTGCAAGACCATGTTATTGGTCACATACCTCGACATAAGGTGAGAGGTTGTTTGACTCTTGAAACATATGATATATGTGCCTTGTAGTGAAGCAAACCAATAAACATCTCATAGAGTGCCTCCTTCACTTGATATGTCATTCGAGGAGGTTATATTTCAAAGATCATCATGTACAACACTACGAAGAAGTGCTCAACGATTTTGTCACAAAATCCTTGAAAACGAACTTTTGATAATAGTCTACAATGAAAGTAGACAAGTAACTTCTTCTATAGGTACTAGTTCCATTTCATCTCGGTGAGCTCATAACGGGCGTAGATACCATCCAATAGATAAGTGGACATGTAGAATTTTGGTGCTTGTTTAACTTGTAAATTTGTCTTGGCTTGCTGTATATTACACTACAACTCATGGGAGAGAATATTTGCCAAATTGAAAACTTTACCTCTTGAGACAGCCAGGTTGAGCAGGAAAATCCAATTCTCCTTGAAGTACCCTACTTTCCTCCATCCATAGAGTTTGCAACAAATTTCTATGAAGTAATAATAGACCTTCCTCTAATATTTGGTCTGATAAACTACATTCAATCTCTTGCGAAATTTTGCAAGCTCTTGACACCAAGATTTAATAACTTCTTCAGTATTGAGATTTTCCCAAGTTGCATAAAATTGTGTGTTTTCATACTCCTTTGGTCTTACCATCCTGTAATAAGAATGTATGTCATACAAATGGTAAGTGGCAATATCATTCCCACTTGCATTGTTAAGGACCAAATTATTGCTATCCATGTGTAAAAAGATCCATTCGATGGCTTCTGCACAAGGCATCACTAGGAATTTACGTGCAACTTTGTGAATCCTGGACCTCTTGATGTTTATATGTACTTCCTTTTATTCCAAATCTTATGGGAATCGATTTTTCAGGAAAAAATCTTTGATGTCCTTCCATGAGACTTTCAAGGATTTATCTATGAAACACTGTGTGTTTGAAAGAATGTGGATAGTTGGCTTAGTGATTTCCATTGCCTCCTTGGTACTAGATTCTGAGATTTATTTTATTGTAGCTTGACAGGTGGTAGGAGGAATTATCTTGGCAGATGATGAAAGAGTGATATATGTTATACTTGTAGCACCTGCAAGTTGAAAATTACTCAAGGTGAACATCAATTAGTTTCACAAAATTCCCTAACTATCACATGAAAACTATTCGAAAGACAATAACGATGGAAGATCTGGGCAAGTTGGGAGCACAAGCCTATCACATGTGAGATGGGTTGACTGAACTAGCTAAAAGAAGTGTAAACTTCACCATGACAAAGAAGAGGGTGCATGTCAAGACAATAGTGGACAGATAAGGTATAACTGAGGTTTGAGAGTGCATTGTGTGCTCAAAGAGAGAGAGAGAGAGACACTGCTTGGGCGTAGTCACAAGGGAAAAGGAGGGGGCACACTGATGCTTGAGAGTGCATTGTGTGATCTAGAATATCCAGTGAGGGAACATGGCATAGTAACAATAGACACAGATGGTTCACTATTTCTTGACAGTGTGCTATGCACTCTTGAGAGGCGCAACTTTCCTACTAGGCACAATTTTGGTGGACAGAGAGTCCTTGTTTTCCAAAAGTGTGAATTGCTCAAATATGGTCTCAAAACAATTAAGTGAAGGCTAGCAACAATTTAATAACACACTAGCAATGAAAGATAAAGTCTGTGAGTGTTTATAGGTTCTGCCGCAATCATTATCAGAAGGTGAAAGGTCATGAAATGCGAAGACTTTATAGAAATGCTACATGTGACAACAATATGACACTTGTAAAAGGAGGTATGGACAAAAATGATACTTTGTGTGTGAAAATAGATTCAAGTGCCACTAAGGAAAATAAAAGTGGCACTACAAATGAAAAAATCAATCAAGAATGACACTTTGCAAAACTTACCAAGAATTCACACACTTGTGATCAAGATTGAAGCAAAACTCCTTGTGGTGAGAAAATGTGATCAGACCAAAGTGAAAAATGATTATGAGAATGAATATGATATGGGAAACTTATAAAAGAATTCACATGCAAAGTAAGTTCATGCATGATTTCCACTTGTCGACTAATGCATGAGTTATTTACTGGAAGTGGAGAGGGCCCCTATTTTCTAGGAGTTCACTCACCATGCAGAGAAAGAGGGGCACATGCATGGTAAACAAGAGGTTGTAGTCTCTACTATCAAGGATTTTTCTAGAGTTTAAGACAAGGATGGCCCAATTACTAATAACAAGGATTGAACTCTCCTTGTGGACAAGAAGCACGCTTGAATGAGTGAAGGAAGTGCACTCCATTGAGAGAGATGTAGTGTGCTCATACTTTGGAGGGCACAATTTCCTCCATTAGTTCTTTTGTGACGACTATCTTTGGAGAGTGCACTTTCTCTATGAGGAAAAGTTGTGCTTTCTTGATTTTGTGTGATATGCATGTAAAGTGAAGAAAAACTAACACTAAGTCAAAGAAAGCTAGTGCTTTTCCTATATTTAGAAATATGACATAAGCACTTCCAAAGATAAGAAGATGACACTTAGAAACTTTAAACTAGGAGGAAAAGTGACACTTAGGAATATTTCAAGGATGGTTGACACTTAGAAAAACATGAACAAACAACAAGATGACACAAGATAACTTGAAACAAAAATTCAGGTAGGCTTGAAAGATGCCTAAGGCAACAATTTTGTAGGGTTGTTGTCACAACTACAACACTTGGCGAGTTCCAACTTCTCTTTTTATGTATTACCTTTATGCACATAGTCTCAGTCCATCAAGAAGTATTGATTCACTCGATTGATTGCCTCGACTTCCCCATTCAACCCTATTATAGATATAGTCTCCTCTATTACCTTAGTTGGTCAAACACATTACAAAACTTTCCAAATTACAATTGTTTCAATCCAAGAGAGGGTAATATAGTAGTTGTGAGTTGAAGATAACTAGAGTCTTATTTTTCATCTTTGGTGTTGCTCCACTGCCAACATGCATGTTTAGTACATTGATAGAGTACTCCAGGAACACAAGCATCACTTTGCTACCAGCGAGCCTTTTTAGTACCCCAGTGAAGTTGTTTGCTTCACCTCATTGTGCAGGAAGCCTTTCTTTTTGTTGACACCTAATCATCAGGATTGGGTGAATAACTAAAATTGATGTAAATAAATAATAAATAATATGAATAGTCACCGAGAGATGAAATGAACAGTCTCTCCCTCATGTATATAATAAAGACCAACCTGAATGAAAATCAATGAATTGTTTTTGAGGAGTTACTTCCTGGTCTGACATGGTATCAGAGACATCGCCATTTTCGGCTTCCCTTTGCTTTGTAACTCCCTATTCTGCCTATGTTTTGCATTTTTTGCAGGCTAACATCTCTATAAAATCCTTGCGAAATCTCATTCATTGTTGAAGTGCGTTACTGCATTGAAGGAGTCGACTGGAGCTAGTTGCTGCCTGGAGGTGCTATGGAGTGAGATGGGGTTGAAACTTTGGCGTTGTGTGGGAACACCGTGAGAGTGCATTGAACTGTGTGTTAAAATTTGGCTCTGCGTGGGAACACCGTGAGAGTGCGCTGAATATTATATGATATATCAATATGAAGATAAATGGTGTGTTTTCAGTTGTTGTTATGCGTTGAAAGTTTTTTTGAAGGTCGATAGTTACACTATTCATGCATTGGTGTAATTTCGTGTAATGGATCTGTGTTAAGGCCATCGTGAGACCATGTGCACAAACCACCTACTAATGAAGTGTATGAAGTGTTGCATTTTTCTGAAATCTGAGTCCTAATTATTAACTTGTGGTTGAATGAATCATGTTGCATTGCCTGATTGCTCCGGGCCTAGTTTGAATATCAGATTTGGTGCTATGGTGTACCTTGCTGCTGTTCTTGAATATCTAGCTGCTGAGGTTTTGGAACTTGTTGGTAATGCTGCTCCGTTGAATATCTGGCTGTTGAGGTTTTTGGAACTTACTGGTAATGTTGCTCAGCTGAATATCTGGCTGCTGAGGTTTTTGGAACTTGTTGGTAATACTACTTAGCTGAATATCATAAGCCTGCTCCGATTTTGGTTTTAATACACTGCCTTTTTTTTAATACATCATTTTGATGCCTGCACATTAACCATTTTTAAAGACTGTGTATTATACAAGCCGTGACGTTGTGTGCCATTGAGTTCTTAAAGGGTGCATATATATAAACATCGAGTTTTTTAAAGATGACTTATGGCCATTATAAGTGGTGGCATATTTAAAGGCTCATAAGTGAAGTTTTATAATATTAAATGTTTTATGTCCAAAAACAAAAACAAAAAAATTGTTGCATAACTAACGTTCTACATTGAGGTGTGGCTGCTGGAATGTGAGCCCAAGTCTGGTATTCTACCTCTGCCGGTGCATATGATCTCTGGTTCGTATGTGTTGAATGGAGTAGCGTATGGTGCGATAACATATTTCCTTGGTGATGAAACTTAATATGGTGGATTTAAGACTACTGGTTTTAATACACTCATGTTTTAATTATCCCTCATTATTTTTTTTCAAAATTAAACAGAGTTTGCCACCAGAAGTACAATTTTTTACAGGATATTGCCAGAAGTATTTTTTTTATAGTACACAGATTTTACAATGCATTCAATCATATCCATTGTGGGAATAGTTCTCACTGGTAAGGAGAACTATCCTGAGTGATCCCGGATGATAAAACACACCCTCATTTTCAATGGGTTGTGGAAAGGAGTGTGTGTTGGAGACGGAGACAAAGAGCCAGAATAGCCTACCTCAGACAAAGATTTCACCATTTGGGAAAATAAGAACAACAAAACCTATGCATTAATTGAAACATCTATAAGTGAAGAGGTGAGTCGCCATATTTTGCCATTTTCTACTGCTTTCGAAGCCTTACAAAAGCTGAAAGAATTCTCTGACTCACATTCTGCACTTGAAGTTGTTCAACTCATGATTAAACTCTTCACTCTTGAATTACAAAATAATGATCCTCTTGCTCTTGCATTAGAAGTAAAATCTATAATGCATGATATCAAAGCCACTAAGGTTGAATTGGATATTCCTCTTATCGCTTTTCTCAAGGAACTTTATCCTACTTACTCCAATTATCTTGAGTATTGCAAGCAAATGGAAATCTCAAAGATATTACCTTTGACTCTCTTGTGAAAAAATTTGCTGAAAGAGAGAAAGCTTTTGGAAAGAAGCCAACCCCTAAATCTTCTGAAGAGGTTGTGTGCCTTGCTCATAAATAAAAGAATCTTGCCCAAGATTCTTCAAGAGGAAGAGGTGGTCGAAGAGGAAGAGGAAGATATTTCAGAGGTGGGGGGGCAGACACTCTCAAGGAGAAAAGTCAGATTTACACTACATACACTGCAAAAGAAATGGATCACATGATGCCTCCACATGCAAGTTACCCTGAGACAAAATTGAGCAATAAAGAAACCAACAGAAAGGTAAAAATAGTGACACAGACAAAGGTAAAGCACCTGAATCCGCTCATTATGTTGTGGCACAATGTAATATCAGAGTAAATAAAGACTTATTTAATGCTTCACTTGCTTCTTGGAAAAATGATTGGTTGCTTGATTCAGGAGCAACTTGCCACATGACTCATAGAAAATATTTTTTTGAAGAATTTACTGACAATTTTGATAGAGTAGTATACTTTGCAGACCAATCAAAAATCAAGCCATCAGGGCTTGGCACAATCAGGCATAAATTGCCTGGTATTCTAAACTTTCTTCTGCATCATGTTCTATATCTCCCACAGTTGAAGAGAAACTTGTTGTCCTTGGTCCACATCCGCTAGCAAGGTCACTGCATTCATATGTTTGATGGCAAGCTTGAGGTGACAAAAGCATCTGACCACTCACTTGTCATGAGGGGGAAAGAAGAAGAAAGGCTTCTCAAGCTGCAGGGTACCTCTTCTCGTGCACAACATTTCTCATACAACTCTCATTATGAAGAAGGTACACTTACATCAAGTTTATTATGGAATGCTATATTTGGACATTTCAACTATGACAACCTTAGCTTGTTGAAGAAAAATGGTGTTGCTGGTTTGCCTACAATTCCTAGGAAACTTAAGCAATGTGATGCTTGTATTCTAGGAAAGCATAGAAAACAATCTTTTCATGATTCACATTCAAGAGCACATAGAAAAATTGAACTCATTCATTCAGATTTATGTGGTCCAATGCCTGTTCCTTCTGCAAATGGAAATAAATATATCATGACATTTATTGATGACTACACCAGAATGTGTTGGGTTTATTTATTGAAGAACAAATCTGATGCTTTCCTAACATTCAAGAATTTCATAAATGGATTGAAAATGATGCACAATCTCATATTGGGTCTATTCGCACTGATAATGGAAAAGAATATACATCAAATGAATTTGAAAACTATCTTCGACAACATGGGATCAAA
>APFE031528475.1:87009-137507 GCA_000404065.3 Pinus taeda | reverse complement strand
GAGAGAGAGAGAGAGAGAGAGAGAGAGAGAGAGAGAGAGAGAGAGAGGAAATTCACTCATGGTGAGAGAGAGAGAGTACTTGGGTGAGAGAGAGAGAGATAGAGAGAGAGAGAGAGAGTACTTGGGTGTAAGACATAGTCACAAGGGACAAGGAGGGGCACACTGATGCTTGAGAGTGTGATGTGTGCTTTGGAATATCTAGTGAGGGTGCAGGGCGTAGTAACAATGGAAAAGGATGGCTCACTGTGGCTTGAAATAGAGCTATATGCTCTTGAGAGGAGTTGCTTGCTTATTGGGCATAGTTTTGGTGGAAAGAAGGTTCCTGCTTTCCAAAAGTGTGCTATGCTCAAACATGCGCTAAAAATAGCTAAGTGAAGGCCATCAACAATTCAAGAACACATTAATAATGAAAGAGAAATTCTGCAAGTGTTTATAGGTTTTGTTGCAATCATGAATGGAAGGTGAAAGGTCATGGAATGTGAAAAGAAACGCCGCTTGTGACAACAACATGACACTTGTAAGAGGAAGTATGGAAGAAAATGACACTTCATTTGTGAAAACATATTGAATTTCACTAAGGAAAATAAAATCCCCATTAGAAACGATAAAAGAAATCGAGAATGACACTTTGCAAAAATTACCAAGAATTTACAAACTTGTGATCAAGATTGAAGAAAAACTTCTTGTGGTGGGAAACTGCGCTCATCCAGAGTGATAATTGATTGTGAGAATGAATAATGAGCCAGGAAACTTATATAAGAATTCACATGTAAAGAAAGTTCATGCATGATCTCCACTTGTTGACTGATGAATGTGTTAGTTACTTGAAGTGGAGCGGGCCCCTATTTCGAGGAGTGTGCTCACCATGCAAAGAAATAAGAGTGCATGCATGATAAAAAAGAGGGCACAATCTCTCTTGTCAAGGAGTGCACTAGAGTTGAAGACAAGGAGGGTGTAGTTTATGATAACAAGGAATGCGCTCTCCTTGTGGACAAGAAGTTCACTTGACTGAGTGAATGAAGTGCACTCCACTGAGAGTTTGAAGTGCACTCATGCTTGGGAGGGAACACTTTCCTCCATAAGTGATTTTGTGACTGCCATCTTTGGAAAGTGCACTTTCTCTATGAATAAAAGTTGTGATTTATTTATTTTATGTGATATGCATGTGAAGTGAAGAAAAATTAACACTAAGTCAAAGAAGCTAGTGCTTTTTCTATCATTAGAAATATGACATAAGCTCTTTAAAGATAATAATACGACACTTAGAAACTTTTACCTAGGAGGAAAAGTGATGCTTAGGAATATTGCAAGGATGGTCAACACTTAGAAAAACATGGAAAAACAACAAGATGGCACAAGATAACTTGAAATGAAAGTTCATGTAGTCTCCAAAATTGACTACGGAAAAAAATTGGAGGGTTATTGTCGCAACGACAACAGGATATTGACCAATTCATAGAGAAATATGGTGCATCTAGTCATTAGTCGCTTGTTGAAGAGGATGTGCTAAGCATAGGGATTGGGTGCAACAACTCGATAATAATCTATTTCTGTACATTTTTAACTTCATAATGTACTTTTGAATTGTAAGATCTATATTTTAATTTTAATTATGTTTAGGTTATTAAACACATGACATTGTGATTTTTTCACTTTTTTATAGGTGCATTTGTTCCCATAAATGTGGGCATATGAACATCATTTTTTCACGGAGGATGTCAATGATGGATGCATGACACAAGACTATGGAGTGGAAGTTGAGTTCAACCAATATAGTCATGCTAGCCACCGCAATCAAAACCTAATATAATAGATGCTAGGTTACGTCGAAAATATACACGAGATCATTAAAGTGGACTTCTCTTCATTCCAATGTGTTATTTTTAGGTGCAAGTGGTGGGACACCTTTGATCAGGATAATGTAAAGCAATATCACAATAGTGGGATGATATGTATTAACTATAGAAAGATGTGGCATGTAGCTAGGGAGCCTTATGTTTCCCCCAAACACTGCAACAAAGTGTTTCTTTACCTAGATGCGTTGGATAGGGGTTGGTGGTTTGTATTAAGACATGAATCTAGATCAAAAAATATTTTTGAGAACAACATTGTTATCATGGCAAGCGAGGAAGATCATCAAGGTGATGACAACAAAGAGTGATATGGACTTGTGTTATTTCATCATTTATACTATTGTTGTATGTTTTTGTCTTCTTTATTTTGCTAATTATATTGTTTTTTATTCGTCTTTTTGACATTTTATATAATTGGCAAGATTCACAAATATTTTTGTAGGAATTTACAGGGTAAGTTCCTTAGATAGAACACCAAAGGACACCGCTCACAAACATATCATAGATCAATACACCAGTATTTTTGATGTGGTTAAAACCCTCAAAGAGGGAAACAGTCCATGGCCTGAGCCAACGTAGCCATTTCAAGACATTTATTAATGAAAGAATGAAAATTTACATAAGCTTCTCTCATGAACGGTTAACCTACAAATGACCCTCCAAGATTTTTAAATAGAGATAATGGACCAATCGGGTGTTAAGCCACAGATCAAGTGTCGGTAATATCGAGGAGAGAATGAACCGTCAGATCACTTCATGTCTAGAACATGTCGTGACCGTCGGATTGTAAGTTACAAAAGTACATAGTAAAGAAACACAGTTTACCTATCTCTACACTAGACCAAGTTATACTTAACTATTTCCTATGTGTCGGAATATCCTAACATCCCCCCTTAAGAACAACTTGGGATAGGATTGAAGGATGTACAAATATGACACAATAGGAGAAGGAAGGAGGCACTAGAGCCTATCCCCCTTAGTGACAACTTCATGAACTCCAACCATTAATTGAATTTTAGTAAACTTTGCCTCTGTGAGAGCCTTTGTAAAGATGTCTGCAACTTGATCATCTGTTGAACAATATTGCACTTCAAGAACATGGTCATGAATGAGATTTCTCATGAAGTGCATGTGCAGTTCAATGTGTTTGCTTCGCTGATGTTGGAATGGATCTTTGCATAGTTGAATGGAACTTCGATTATCACACCAAAGTGTAGTTGGATGTTGCTGCTAAAAGCCAAACTTTGACAGGATCTGACGAAGCCACAAGGCCTCCTTACTAGCTTCTATGGCACCATGATATTCTGCTTCTGCTGAAGAAAGAGAAATGGCACTTTGTTTCTTGCAAGCCCATGTAATAGGTCCTAAACCAAGAGTGAACACATAACCTGGAGTAGACTTTCGATCATCAGGGTCACCAACCCAATCGAAATCAGTGAAACCAACCAATAGAGGAGATACTTCTGCACTATAATGAATCCCAAACTGAACTATAATTTGAACATAATGAAGTATTCTTTTAGCTGCTTTCCAATCACTTTCATGTGGGTTTTGCATAAACCGAGCAATAAGGCCAACAACAAAGGAAAGGTCAGGAGGAGCACGTGTTAGATACAAAAGTTTCCCTACAAGTTGACAGTATAAGGAAGCATCAACCTTAGGGGAAGTACAAGTGACTGAAATTTTGGCTCCAAACTGAAAGGGAGAAGGGGCTGGATTACAGTCTTCCATGTGAAAATGGCGTAGAAGATCACAGACATACTTGGACTGGGAAAGGGAAATACCTTCCTTGGATTGCAAGATTTAAAGACCAAGAAAATAATGCAAGTGTCCTAAGTCTGTCATTTCAAAATTATTTTTTAGGCTGGACTTCACATGGTTTATAAGGTTGGGATCACTAACAGTAAGGATAAGATCATAAACATAAAGAACAAGAATGATAAGAGACTTTCCCACTTGCTTGGTGTAGACAATATTGTCAGAATGACACCTAGAGAAGCTAGTTTCTAAAAGAAAGCTATCCATTTTGGCATACCAAGCTCGAGGGGCTTTCTTGAGACCATAAAGGGATTTCTTAAGCCGACATACAAGGTTGGAGTCTGTTTATATAAAGCTAGTAGGTTTTTCCATATACATTTCTTCATGCAAGAAGGCAGATTTAACATCCATCTGATGGACTTCCCATTTGAAAGAGGTAGCAAGGGAAAGAACAAGGCAAATAGAGTTCATTTTGGCAACATGGGAGAAGGTTTCAGTATAGTCAATGCCTTCAACTTGTGAAAAACCCTTAGCAACAAGATGAGCTTTATGTTTATCAACTTTTCCATCTAGGTCATACTTGGTTTTGTAAACCCATTTGCATCTAACAAGTTTTCGTCCCTTTGGAAGAGGAACGAGATCCCATGTATCATTTGCCAATAATTAACGATATTCTTCATTCATAGATGCATCCCAATCTAGATGGCCTGAAGCTTTTGCAAAGGTGTCAGGATCATAATTCGCTGAAGCTTGAGCTAGTAAAGAAGAGGCTCTATTGAACTGAGAATGTGTGCAACGCTGATCTGTAGGATCACCAGCAAGAGCGCCTACTGCATCCTGAGTAGCACGAACCCATTTTGGAAGCTGAGGAGGTGAAGGAGGATCCTCAGAAGGTGGGGGAGGATTGTCATCCTTGCTTTCATCATCTGAAGAAGAAATATTTTCAGAAGTAGAAGGGATAGAGAGAGGTGGCACATCCGCCGAACTAGGCCCGTAGGCCGATATACTTTCAACATACTTTACATCTCTTCTAATGATAAAATTTTTGGACTTAAGTGGAATAAATTTGTATCCTTTGACATCTTTAGAATATCCAACAAAATTACATTTTTCACTCTTAGGTTCTAAATATTTATGTTTCTCATCTGGAACATGGGCCCATGCTTCACTTCCGAAAACATGAAAGTGACTTACATCTGGTTTAATTGAGCTCCATGCTTCTTCTGGAGTGATATTCTTTAAAACCTTAGTAGGAGTGCGATTTATTATGTAATTTTTACAATTAATTGATTCTATCCAAAAATTAAGACTAAGTCCTTTAGATTGAAGCATAAAATTAGCCATTTCCTTTAAGGTGTGATTCTTCCTTTCAACTACACCATTTGTTGTGGAGTATATGGAACAATATGTTGCATTTGAATACCATTCTCAGTGAAAAATTTGATGAATTTGTTGTTAACATATTCTCATCCATTATCAGATCTTAGCTTAAGAATTTGATGTCCAGATTGTTTTTCAACAAATGCCTTAAAGGCCAAGAACATGTTAAATACTTCACTCTTGAGTTTTAAGAAGTATACCCAAGTGCGTCTAGAGAAATCATCAATGAAAGTTAAGAAATACTTGTAGCCAGATAATGAAACAACTGGAAGTGGACCACATAAATCATTATGCACAAGTTGTAAAGGGGTCGAGGCATGCCAAGATGCACGTTTTTCAAAACTGTCTTAGTTAGAAAGCTTGGCAAGAATAAGGCAAGGACTAGGGGTGAGATGAGGCTCACCACACAGATAGGGGAATATGAAATGGACCAAGTTATCTTGGATCTTGGGTCTGATGCGAATGTTTTGCCAAAGAAAACATGGGAAAGAATGGGGAGTCCTATGCTCTAGTGGTCTTCGATCCAGTTAAGGATGGCGAATCAATAGAAAATTATCTTGATGGGGAGGCTACAAGGGGTAACAGCTGACATCGAATGCACAAGTGCACTGGTGGATTTTGAGGTAATAGAGATTGTGGATGATAGAAATCCCTACCCTGTGCTCCTTAGAATTTCCGAGTAGATATCCGGAACAAACACCATCTTTGCAAGATACCATTGGAAGACTTGTCACCATATTTTATTTACATAGATTATGAAGGGAGATATAATTTAAGTGACCAAATCGCTCATGCCAAAGTTTGCTCACTTCATCATTATTAGCAACAAATATCGAGGGAAGATTTGATGACCCAAAGTTGTTAAACTTATACAACCTTGTAGAATCATTAGCAATGCCAGTAGCTAAAATCTGTCTAGGATCTCTTAGGTCCTTAATTACGACATCGTGAGGTCAAAATTAAACGATTTTACCTTCACCTAAATGAGTTATCTGATATATAGATAGAAGGTTGCAGGATAAGGTTGGAACACATAATACATCATTAAATTGACCATTGTCTATATGAAAAGTTCCAGTCCCTACAATACTAAGAGATCTATCATCACCAACATATATATTTTTGGCGTTACAATCATTTAAATAAAAAAACATGGCTTTGTTTTTGGCCATGTGATAAGAAGCTCCAGAATCAATGAGCCACTCATGAGAATGAGAAGAGGAAGATACATTTAATGCATAGCCAGACCAAGATGCTTGACAACCACATGTAGAAAGTGTTATTCCTGAAGATGAAGTTGAAGTTGAAGAGTGCTCCAAATGGATGTTATGCTTCTTTATTGCTACTTCCGAGGCTTCCATCTTCTTAAAGCATTTAGATTCTAAGTGGCCATCTCGATTACAAAAGTGGCAATGTCTATCAGTCTTCTTCCCTTTGTTTTTATTTGCCTTATCATTTTGTTGAAATGATTTTTCATTTTGAGACTGAAATTGCTTAGGACCCTTGTTCGGTTTAGGCCCATTCTTTTTAGGATACGACTTGTTAGGATTCTTTGAATTTGGTTGTTGCTGAGCAGCTAAGGCTTTCTTAGAAGAGTTTCCAAGATTAAGAAGACTGAGATGTAAGAGTTTTTCTTGTTCTCTTATTAAAGAATCACAAAGGGCATCAAAGGAAGGGGACTTGTAGTCTTGTCCTTGAGAAATGAAGGCTTCTCTTGTAGAATGGAAGGTGGAAACAAACACAGAGTAGGCTGGTCCCAACTTAGTAAGAATGGAATAGATAAGGTTACCATCTTCTTTCTTAACATTGACACCTTCCAAGAGAAGTCTAAGGGTCTTGAACTTGGACAAAAAATCTTCATTGGAAGAAAAATTATTGGGATCCAATGTAAGCAACTCATTTTCGAGCTGATGGGCTCTAAGTTCATTTTTAATTCCAAAAAATTCAGTGATCTGTTTCATTGCTTCATTAGGAGTATCAAGTTCTGCAATATGGAACCTAAGGTCTGGAGAAATAGACATCCCTATCAACCCACGTGATTGATCTTGCCTATTTTCCAATTTGGCTGCCTTATCTTCATCTTTCGGTTTGATTTCTTAGCCTAAGGGTATTCTGTAAAGACCATTACTTGTAAGTAAATCCACAATGTAGGACCACCGTTGGAAGTAGTTGGTGCTGTCAAGAATAACTTGGCATGGAATTTCCATTTTAATAGAAATTGAAGGTGTAGATGCTGAAACTAAGTGTTCCAATGGAAATATCTCGAAAAATTAGGTTGATTAAAAAAAAATAGCTCTGAAAACATCTTTCAAATGAAGAAGTTATGGCTTTTTGAAGAAAAGTTGTTGAAGATGCCGACGAAGTGTCAGAATGTGCGGAAATGAATGATAATGTTATATTTAAAAAAAAATCCGCCCCCTTTCCCAACTTAATATAATTAGCTCAACAAAAAGAAAGACTTGGACTCAAGATCTCTACTCTCATAAAGTAGCTTTGGACCAAGTGAGCTAGATCAAATGGTTAGTAATTTTTGGAAAAGAGGAAGGGTTTTTTTTTTTGTAAGTCACTGAAGCTTTGGGGTGCATGCTTACTTGATAAAGCTCTTTTTTTTCCTACAAAACAAGAAAACACAAAACTCAACACGAACATGCAAAATAAACAAACCTTATGGCTTGAAGTTAGCTTTAGCCAAAAATTAAATATTTTCCTCAATTTTTTTGATTTTCCGAGATCACACTAAGGTGTGGCAGAAAAGAGTATACGCATGAGAAAATTTCTTCCTTTCTATTTTAGATTTACGTAGATCACATAGAGACGCAGGGCAAAGAGCATACACAAAAATGAAAGGTATAGATCTGGTAATAAAAAAGAACAAAGAGCTAAATAAACCGAAATAAACAGAGAGAAAATAACTAAAAACAATAAATAAGTACTGTATACCTCCAGATCTTAAAAATGACGTAGCTAGGGCTATCGGAAACCTTTTCGCATCAAATGAAAGGGTTTCTTCACTGGAATAGATGCTCCTAACACAATAGAGTAGTCCTCTCAGTCCGAAAGACGTCAGTAACAGTGGATTTAGGAAACGACAGTTGGATGCAGTACTACCGGCTTCAGATTTGGATCACCAATGGATGCGACCCTTAAATAGCTCTGATACCATGTAGGAATTTGCAGGGTAAGTTCCTTAGACAGAACACCAAAGGACACCGCTCACAAACAGATCACAGATCAATACATCAGTATTTTTGACGTGGTTAAAACCCTCAAAGAGGGAAACAGTTCACGACCTAAGCCAACGTGACCACTTCAGGCAATTTAATAATAAAAGAATGAAAATTTACATAAGCTTCTCTCATGAACGGTTAACCTAAAAATGACCCTCCATGCTCTTTAAATAGAGATCATGGACCAATCAAGTGTTAAGCCACGGATCAAGTGTTGGTAATATTGAGGAGAGAATGAACCGTCAGATCACTTCATGTGTGGAACATATTATGACCGTTGGATTGTAAGTTTCAAAAGTACATAGTAAAGAAACACACTTTACCTAACTCTATAGTAGACCAAGTTATACCTAGCTATTTCCTATGTGTCGGAATATCCTAACAATTTTTACACTTTTTTTTTCCAGTGGAAACATTTTTACACTTCAAATTAAGCATTTTGAATTATGTAATTTATAATTTAAAAAATAAAATTTTAACATATTTGTTTAATTCTAAGTTTGTGATAAACTTAATTTGAATTTTGTGATAATTTAGTTTTCAACTTATCTATGTGTTAGTTTACATACTTTTATCATTTCTTTTGGAAATATTTAAATTAAGCCCCCAATGTTGACTAGAGCCACAATTAATGAACTTAAAATTTTGATAGCAATCAACTTAAGAAATAATGACAAAAACGATAGATATAGGAAGATTTTCGTCCATAAAAATTTAGGGCCAATATAATGCTTAGGATTGGAGATCACAACTTTTTTATTATAACAATTTTTAATAGTCTATTCAAAAAGACTAAATAGGACAATGGAAAATAACATTTATTTATATATAATTTTTTTTTCAAATAATTTAGTTAGAATGAATGTGTATGAATTATTTATACAAAATTTATGGTAATTTTACAATTATAGTTTCAACCATATTAAACTTTTTAATTTTAAAAATATCTTTGTATTTCTATTTAAAGTCTTTTTGCATGTAATTTCATATATAAAATTTGATATAAGTTATCCAATATATAATCTATAATACACATATATCATTTCATAAAAATAGACATCATTATGATAACCATCTAAAAAAACTTAAACATAATCTAAAATATGCATTCAAATTCACTAACATCATTTAATTAGATACACCTTTAGCACATATAAATATCATTAGCTAGCATAAGAATCTATTAATTTAAAGGACATTATCATCATGATAACATCTAACAATAAACGTCATTAGCTAGCACACAAATCTATTAATTTAATAGGACATCATGATCGTGATAACATCTAACAATATCCCATGCTAATTATCTTGTTTTTTATTCGTCTTGTTCGCATTTTATATAATTGGTAAGATATTAAATTTAAATTGGTAACATATTAAATTTAAATTTGAATTGGTAAGAGTTGTTATAAATATTAAATTTAAATTGCTTGAAACCCTATAACTTTAGTGATAAATTGAATTTTATTAAACTATAATTTTTTAAATTATTAAATCTAAATTTAATTATAAAAAATTATGAATTATGTTTTTTTTTTATTTTATTTAACAATATATTTAATTTTATAAATAAACTTAAAAAATTATTTTTAGATTTTTTAATAAATATTATTGATAATAGTTTATTTGATTTCATTTTCTTATTTTTGTTAATTTTAACATTAAAATAAAAAACAATAATTATAATTTAAAATTTTGAAATACATATTTAATTTAAAAATTATATTCTAAATAATAAATATAATTAATATCCCGAATGCGGGTGCACACAATAGATATTAGGAGGGAGGCAGAACGGAATGGCAAGTGGCCCTGCCACACAACCTTTCGTAATCCTGCACTCCATTCTATAAACTATATTAACGCCGACCATAAATGGCATTTAAATTGGCGTTGCCTTCAACCCGCTTGCAGCTACCCGCCTCGGCTCAACGCAATGGTGACCTCTAGTGAAATTAACTCCACTGCCCCTATCTCTTATCCTTTGCCTCTACAATGCCTTTGTCCCCAGGCTACAGTAGCTCAATGCTCTCGCACCACCACGGGTAGGCGATGTAGCATCCTCTGTTGCACTGATAATAGCCCGGGAGTTCATTATACTCAAAGTCTGTTCTGCAATCTCATCCTCCATTCGGCGTCTATAGCTAATCCTTCCTCTCGGCCAAACCCTGAACCTTCTACACCTCCTCAACACTCTGAGTCATCAACCTGCAGACAGTCTCATACCCTTGGTATCAACATGACCAGAACTTGCCATAGAATGCGTAGTCGCAGAGATGGCAACAGAGGCAGACTGCCCCACTCTCCTTCGCCTCTGGCCTCTGAAACCACCTCCTCTACGACTCATTTGACTTCAGGCCACTACCTAAATATGCGTAGTGGTAGAGGCCGCTCACGGCCTCTCCGCCTCCATCCAACGCACTCTTCTTCGCCTCCCAGTGGAAATCCCTCCATTCCACAGTCGCCCCTCCACTCAGCTCAATTCGTCTAGCGCCGTTCCTTGAACCAGCCCATGATAATTGCCACCATTTCCATCACCTTTCACAAGGAGATGCAAACTATAGAAGGTGGTCACCACTCAAGCGCGATGCCTGCTAGAGCCGAGAGAAGCACACATTCCATTACCTCCAACAAAGGGGAGCAGGCCACAGAAGGTGGATGCAAAACCGACACTACACCAACCATGGTCAAGGAGAGCACACTCTGCGTTCGGTTGAAGCAGGACACTCCTCCTCTACAGAAGAATCAGAACAATCAAGCCGACGAACACATGGACAGATGTTTTGTTGTGAAAGCACACCAGGCGAAGCAAGATGAGGACACGAGGACATCGCAGATGGTAGAAGACGACATGGATGATTACAGATGCTTCATTATTGAGGAACACCCGTCGCCTCCGCATCACACATGATCGGCCAAACACCTTGCCACGTGTCCACGAGACTTAGGTTCTGGGAATCAGGATTATGTTTTCTATGGTTTTTTGTTTTGGCTACATGGATGTTTTTTTGTGTGTTTTTTTTGAAAAACTGGTTAACTTCTACGCGTAATTGTTGGTTTCCCCTGCGTGGGTAGCAAGATAATTCATGCAATCTTATTTTCGAACTGGACTGGTTTCCCATTCTGGGTAGTCCAGACCTTGTTTTACTGATGATTGTCCTAAACTATGGTAAGGACATGCAAAGGCCAAAGCCTTAGTGTATTATTATTTTACAGTAATAGAATTTAGCGTAATCTCTATAGATATATATATATATTATATATATATATATATATATATATATATATAGTATATATATATTATTATATATATATATATATATATATATATATATATATATATTATATATATATAAATTTTAATGATGCTTCATTCATAATTATTATTAATAAATAAACTCTAATTTACTAAATTTATAAAATCAACTTAACCATTAATGTTAATTTTAAAAAATCCAATTTTTTTTTTAAACAATTTTTTTTTTTATTATTATTTATTTTTTTTTTAATTATAGTTGATTTTATAGACCAATTAGTAATATATTTTAATATTATTATAAATATTTTGAAATTTTCATTTAATGATTACATGTTGCAATATAAGTTTTCAAAATTAATTGCAAAGATTACTTAGATATTTTCTCCTGTATTATAAGTATATGTGACAACTTTCTAATTTCTACACTTGACTATGACTAGAAAGATAGTTTTGTTTAGAGGTTTGTACAATTTAATTGTGTGTAAAATTGATTTTGTTTTGTAGTGACTATTTTTTAGACATGTTTTTATAAACACTTATTTATTTATTTTTAATTTCTATGTTTTCTATAAGTAGGGACTATGTTGCTCAGAACCCTTGCTTGAATAAGAATTTAGTTAGAATGAATATGTATGAACTATCTATGCAATGGAAAAATATCTATGTTAATTTTACAACTGTAGTTTCAACCATATTAAACTTTGTAATTTATAAAAAAAAAATTGCATTTTTTATTTAAAGTAAGCCATTTTGCATGTAATTTCATATATAAAATTTTGATATAATTCACCAATACATAATCTATAATAAATATCATTACATAAAAATAAACATCATGATGATAACCATCTAATAAACATAAACATCATCTAAAATACACAATCAAATTCAATAACATCATCTAATTATATACATCTCTAGCACATATAAATGCCATTAGCTAGCACACAAAGCTAATAATCTAACAAGCATCATCATCGTGATCAAATCTAACAAAACACAAGAATTGTATAACCTCATCACCACACACATCCTCAGATATACATCTCACATCAAATAACTGCTATAACATGCACATCTATCTATAGTTACATTACATGAACATATCTAACATGACCTAACAATATATACATCAACACCAACATATAGATTAAGTACATCAACATGATCATAAAAATGCAATATATATATACACACAAAAAAAGAGAGTCAAATAATCAGATCAAGTCAAATAACTGCTATAAACTACCTGGTATAATAGTACTAGTGTAGGCCTGATCTGTAGTAGAAGACAATGGATAGTAATCTACCTCAAGAGTAAAAGTAGGAGGTGGCTAGTGTGCTCTTTGAGGAGAAGTAAGCAGTGGGTCTTGAGGTGAAGGAGGAGGAGGTGGAGTACTACTAGAAGGATCACCACCATGATCATCATCCGATGGGGTAGTACTGGGTGAAAACTCTATATCTACTACTTGGCCATCCCTCCTCACTGCCAATACCCTGGTATCTACTACGATATGATGCATAAGACTCATCATATCATGCGACAAGTCCCTCCAGATCTCCAACAACCTAGGATCTACTTTGATGTCTCGAGCCGTCGCAAGGCATAATCCCTCCTCAACCAAAATTCTATAGATTTGGTCACCAAAATCCATCCTAAATCTAATATCATGCCTACATGGCTGCACTCTCATGGGTATCTACATCAGAGGACGTCTCTCACTTTTTATGGGCTCGACCATATCAACATCTACATTTGATGGGGGAGGAGGAATGTCCCCAACGAATGTGCTAATATCTACAAAATATATGGTACACAACACTAACTAGACAATTTCATTAAACAATTTAATAAAACAAGTTAAATAACGTGCTAGAATAAATTTTATTCTAATTAATTAAGACAATAAAATGAAATTAGATTAATTTAAAGAAAACACTAATATTACCTCTATCATCTACTGACTCATCTTGTGTGAAGACGATGTTGGGACGCTATTGCCACTCCATCCCCATGTAAGGACATGACACCATGATGAACATGTGGTCAGCCTCACTAGCTAGTAACCCCATTATGTCGATGGAAATCATGGTCAGATACTCTGACTGACCCTTCTTAGTCATCATCTCACCCCACATGTGCATTCATAACACAGTCATTGACATAGGAGGGCAAGCGTCAAAATTAGGCCTTGTCTCTTGAAACCTCTTAAAAATAAAGAAAAAAAAGAATCAACATAAATCAAATAGAAAATGACAGGCCATCTAATACATTGTGGCCTCTATACCAAAGAATCAACATAAAACAAAATAAGGAAATTAATACCTTGCCCATCAGTGGTAGAGAGTGCAACAGTAGTCACTAATAGTGAGAGGCAGTTAACCTCCTTTGCACCAAAAGAAGAGAACAATAGTTATGTACCAGACACTTGTAAATCCATTGGAGAAATTATGTGATCCCCAACGTATCTCTGAGAGTAGATAAGCCAACTCTTTGTTGCACCACCATGCGTTACATTAGGGAACTGGGGGAAATCCTCCCCTCTCCTCGATAGTCTAGTGATAAAATCTATGTCCTCGTCAGTGGGCTAATACCACATGTGAGGATCGACATAGAAAGCTTGTCGGTGGATATCCCAGTGACGGATTAGCTGTACCAACAACCCAGAGTGCCCCTTCAAGGATGTAGCCTCCTCATACTACTTAAGGAGGCCTACATTCCTCAATAGGCCTTGGGCTTCTACTATAATAGGGCGAGGGTACAAATCTCTCTCCCTCCCTTGTGCTTTCCACTGTTGTACCACATTGTATTGGTCGACCCTTTGCTCCTGTTGATGTTGCTTCTCCCTCCATTAACATATTTGCATGATTGACATATAAATACATCAGCTTCATACAATAAAAAATATTTTTTTGTTATTAAATGAAATATGTTTTTATAAATATGGACATATAACTTTCAATTAAAAAAAAGAGTCAACCATGGTGTGCCAAAAAACAGGAATGCACCAGACACGGTGCACCAAAAAAATAGGAATGCATCAAACATGGTGTGTACATCGATTTGGTGCACTACTTTCGGTTCACATACATGAATAACATTATTTTATTTTTTTTATTTTTCATTGCAGTGCATTGATATAACATTTTACCCATGTGCGTTAATTTTACATCGATGCACCACATCAAAAGTTCAAGTTAGCAAATGCACCGAGCAATAATTTTTAATATTATGCGGTGTGTTTAGTAAAAATAAACGCGTTGGAAAATTACTTTACCATACGCACCACCGTAAAAATTATAATTTTTAACGTGGTGAGTCATGGAAATTCATGGCCTGGTGTGTTTCCATTTAAAAAACACACTGAATAATATTAAAAAACTATGGTGCATTAACATTACACATCAATGCGTGGTGCAAGCCAAACCTCTCGAACACACCACGAAAAAAAATCCACTTTTGTACTTAATTTTCAATTATACTTCATTAAAAAAATAAGTTAGTAAGAAACGTAGACATTACCTGGACATTTTCTTATTGGAAAGGTATAATTTCCACGTAAATGAAAAAAAACAAATTGACCTCTTTTTGAAAAAATTCAAAAGGCATGCAGTGAGCAATAGACAGAAGGATGGTAAGCAAGGGAAACACCAATGGTAGGGTGCTTCACAAAGGAAAAAGTAGCATCGGTGCTTGAGAGCTCAACAACACTGCAAATGGTAAAAATGAATTTTACAGCTGATACGTTTTTTTTATTTAACCTTGTTATGGTGTGCTCGAGTACGCAACACACCGATGGAAATTATTTATGAAGTGCGCCACCATTATTCAAATTAAAAGCCTTACTTCGATGCACAATGTTATATACGCACCGGGACATTTCAAAACAAGAATAACACTAGTGCCTCATTGAAGTATAGAACCGAAGTGATGAAAATGAATTTTAAGACCGACATTTTTTTAAATTTAACCTTTGTTCAATGCTATCGAGTAGTATATGCAACAGTGCTTCGGTTTCACCTAGCGCACCGCTATTTTTAAATTAAAGACCTTGCAATGGTGCACTATGTTGTATATGCACCGGGATGTTCGAAAAAGGTAATAACAATGGGGCTTCATGGGAGTATAGCACCAAAATGGTGAAAATGAATTTTATGATACATTCTTTTAAATTTAACATTAGTATGGTGCTATTGAATAGTATACGCACCGTGCTCTAGAGTTACTTATTGCACCGTTATTTTTTATTTAAAAAAAAATAACCCTCGAATGGTGCACCATTGTCCATTAAGGACTGAGACATATAGTTCTATTAATGGCGCTGGTGCTTATGTTACACAACCAACTCACAAAATAAAAGAAGAGATAGATCAACGACTTCAAAATTAGCCTCTTCGTGGGGGAAAATTCCTTTACATTACACAATTGAAAAATAAGTGGATGATACAAATGACAAGACCTCCTTTCTATATATAGGAGTCTAAGGGGTCACAATATAATCAGAGCCGACATAACAATAATAATGTAAATATGTTATGCAACCAACTCACAAAATAAAAGAAGAGATAGATCAACGACTTCAAAATTAGCCTCTTTATGGGGGAAAATTCCTTTACATTACACAAATGAACAATAAGAGGATGATACAAATGACAAGACCTCCTTTCTATATATAGGAGTCTAAGGGGTCACAATATAATCAGAGCCGACATAACAATAATAATGCAAGGGCACAACAATAACAATAGTGGGCTTCTATGGGGCATAATAATAATAATATGGGGACTACATGGGCACAACAATACAATAAGGAGGTTGCACTAATAACAATAAGGGGATACACTAGTAGTATAGGGACCTAACATTTATATGAGTAATGCACTGATTTTTTTTAAAATAGAAACCTTTCCACGTTGCACCATGATTTTACGCACTGGGGCTTTCGTAAAAGGGGAAAGCACTAATGCTTTATGTGAGTATAGCACCAAAATGGTGAAAATGAATTTTATGACTGGCAATTTTTTCTAATATTTAACTCTTGTCCAGTGCTATTGAATAGTATATGCATCGGTGCGCCTTATATATGTAGTGCACTATTGTTTTTATTTGTATACAGAAATAAGCTTGTAATGGTGCACCATTTTCTATTAAGCATCAAGGCCTTCAATTCAATTAATGACACTAGTGTGTATAATATAAGCATCACACTACTATTTTTAAATTAAAAACCCCACAATGGTGCACCCTATAGTTTATGTATCAGACGTTCGTATACGAGTTTAGCACCGGGGTGTCGTGAGAGTATAGTAGCAGACTAGGAAAATTAATTTTATGACCGTCATTTTTTTTTTTGTTTAATTAACCCTTCTTCAGTGCTATCTAGTAGTTGATGCACATTATATACTTAGCGGACTATTTTTTTATTTCTACCATATCCTATTAAACGCTTGCGTGTATAATTATAGAAACACAACAGTGTGTATAATTATAGTAACACACTAATGTGTTAGTTTATTATAGATGCACTATTTAAAAACATTTAATAAAATATCTGCCCTCCCAACTCCACTAGTGACCTCCATTACAAACATATTTTTGAGATACTTTTATAGGGGCTTCAACAAAAACCTCCGCTAAAGGGTGTTTTCCATGTAGTGGGAAAATGCATGAACCAAAGATACAAAGAATGACTACTTTAAAAGATCTCAATAGAAATGCACAACAACAAAAAAAACCTCTCCCATCAAAATGATAAAATGGAGAGATCCAATTCTAAACCTTCCAAAATTTGATATTATAGCTTGATAAGTACAAGAGTATATTCTTACAAATTGCTTACCCAAAATGATATGTAAGAAAAACACGATTAAGGCTTCAGTTATATTAACCCCTTGCTAATCCAAGGGAGCCTATAGTTTGTTTGGAATTAGTTTCTCTCTATGTGATCTTTTATACCTCTTATTAATGGAATGGTGGAATGTGAATTTTACTTCAAAACTTTTGTAAAGGAAGGAGAGGTGGGGGACTTATCACCCACCTCCACTTTCTTCTTTTTATATTTTGAATCCACATTTTTTCAATTATGGGACTTGAACTTGTGAAGTTTCTAAAAATACCTTAAAAGTGTGTGCATCCTCTATAGGAGGAGTTGTGTTCTCTATTTGCACTTAATTCGCTAGTGGTTGGTGAGTATTGAGTTTTGGATGAGACCTAGAATGGGGCTCTGAATTGTTCCTTTAAATGTGTTTTACAACCGAATCCACTTCTTTTTCCTCTTGAGGTTGTAAAGCTCCAAATCTATTATTGGAGGGAGTAGAAGAGTGAGGCTAGTGCTTTTTGTTGGGATGAGGATTGATAACAAGCTAAGACACCTTTATGTTGTTGATTCTTTCACTTTCTTGAGACTTGTTTGAAAGGTTCTTGCTCATCATTCCTCTAGGAAGTTGAAGATGGATTTGAAGAAAACAAGTTTCTTTGACACTTATACAATTTTTCGCAAAATTTCCATACTCTTGGAAAGAGGTACATTTGAAGGGGACTTAACTATATTCAAGGGGCTAAAGGTGGCTCCATCCTTCTAGGTCAAGTTGAACTGCCTCACGCAATCCCTTATCAAATTCTATTTCCACACAAATTTTGGCATAACTAAAAATTATATTCTTAGCCTCCTCATGGGTTATATAACAACCCAACTTGTAGGTAGAAAAGTGTTGTCATTGATTTCAAAGGTGTTGGAACAAATTATTTATGTCAAAGGTGGTTTCAAGGAGATTGTCAGAAACGTGTTTCCTTTGATGATTAAAGGTGGTTTAAGGAGCATAATATTTGGAGCAATTTTATCTACGAAAGATTAGCTTAGATGCTCCTACAAATTACTTAGATGGATAGATCTTAGAAATACTTTTCTAATGGTACATGACAACTTGAAAGACTCCCTTGGGATCAAAAGTTATTCAAGTTTAAAATTTGACAGGGATCCAGGGTGCATGGTTCCAACAATTTTAGCCTTTTTGGAAGAAACCATAGGTAGAAGAGCCAAACTCTGAACCCCTTCTAAGTCATATAGGTGACATGGTACATGTACAAGTGGCACAATTTTATTGGTCGACGAGGATGACATGGTGCATTGATGGTAGTGGTATGTCATGATGACATAAAAAAGACACGTGGCAGTCCATGACAATGACACATGGCATGAAGATTCAACATTTTTAGGTGGCTAAGTGGGCCTAATCCGGGTGACACATAGCACCACATAGGATTGCCATGTGGCATGATGATGTAGCATGACACAAGGGTGACATTTTGCAAATAAATACAATAAAATATATACAATTTGAGAATAAATATAATAAAAAAAACACATATTTAGGACCTTTCCTTATCCAGATTGGATCATTATATTGTTTTTCATCCATCTCGGTGCATTAAGAGTGGAAAAGTGGAGGAATCAACTCATGGGACCATTTTTACCGACAAGACCCAGTTTGGCGAAACGAGGTCTGAAACCTTTGATGAGTGTTTTGAGGCATCAAATGAATTTTTTTGGGGGGTAACACTTTGACGCTTTAGCGTAACAACTTTTCATGTTGTCCTACACATAACTCTCTTTCCAAAAACGCAAAAAGAACGTCGATAAGAGTCTATATGCAAAAGTTATGCCACTCAGAAGTTGACCTTTGTATTTTCACACCTATAGTTTGGGAGGATGCTACGTCAACCCCAATTATTCATGGAAAAAGGGCAAGCCACATGTTTTTGATGTAAAAGATTCTAGAAGAGTCTATATCGTAACTTTAGTTAAGAGTTGATGTAGTCAAACTTAACGATTAGTAGGCTATCGAGTTGTGTTATAACCGACCACTAGGAGGAAGAGGCATTCCATTCTTTCGAGAGCATTTGTTCTGTAGTTGAGAAAAGATAGCCAGGAGGGATAGGAGACAGAGCACACAGAAAGATATGTGCATTGTAGTAGCCCACGAGCCATAATCATTACTTCTCTGTACCTGCAGCCATATTTTCTAGACAAAGAAAGAGAGCATAATGGCCTCAACTTCTAGCGGGGTTTTATCCCAAAAGGGTTTCCTGAATCAAATTTTGTGTCATTTGTGTGTGTGAGCTTATTTTTATCGTTCTCTATTTTTCTACATAATTTTCATTCACATGCATGCACTAATTATAGTTAATTTTACAAATCTTAAAGTTTAATAAAACTCAAAAAGTGTAGAAATTCCACATATTGATATTTTTATTATCATATTTGTTGTGATGAACTGTCTAATGGAATATCGACAACAGTTTACAGATCATTTTCACTAAAAATAATACGTCAAATAAAAAAAAATTATGAGAAAATTGAACAAAAAAATTGAAAAAAAATATCAACGTTTATGAAATTTTTATGAATTTTATGTCAAAAATAACATTTGTAGTTTTTTTTTCAAACATAAATGATTCACAACATTTTAAGTAAAATATACAAAAAAATTAAAACATTTTAGAGAAAAAAAATTAAAAATAAATAAATAAATATTAAAAGAAATAATTTAAAAAATATATATACATCAAAATCATTTAAAAGAAAATTTGAAAAAAAAAAAAACTAGCTAAATTCAAATTATTTAGTTTAAACAGAAAAGCCAAATTAAAAAAATTAAAAAAAACTGAAAAAAAAAAAAGTATTTTAAAAAATTGTTATAATTTAAAAAATAAATAAATTAAACAAAATAAAAATGTCCAGGAAAACAAACATAAAAAAACTAATTCACTTAGGTGTTTGAGAATACTGCCTTGATAACCCTGATCCCTTGAAGACGAGGTTGACAACGAGAAAATAATTTACGAAAATGTAAGTCTCACACGTTTCACCATTTGGTACCAAAGTTTTAAACATAGCATAATTATAATATGATAGTTAGTTGTTAATTTGAAACATGGTGTAATATAAATATTTGTTAAATTTGTTTTTTTAATTTTTTATTGGTTAAATTTATAATTTGTTTTAAATTATATTTTATTTTTTATTTTTTTTAAATTTTTGTGTTTATCGGGTATTTTTTAAAAATCTCCCTATTCGATTTTTTTAATAATTTTTTTTTTAATTATATATCTATATCTAATATATATATATATTTTTTAATTTTTCTATTTATTTTTTTTTTTTGGTTTTAATATATATATATTTAAATAAAAAAAAAAAATAGATAAATTTACATTAATAAAAGTCTGGGTTTTGGGCCAGTACTCTTATATCTTGTATCATTAACAAAAGAGTAGTCCTCAAAAGAGTATATAGAGTGTTTACTGTTTTCGTGACTAATTATTCTCTTGGTACTAAAAATATGTTCTCCATAAATTCTATAAAAGGAGCTCAACAAAAAGAAAAAATTGCAAGTTTACATTATAACATCGAACAAAGATGGAACAAACTACAGGTTAAATAAAAAATGCATTTGCAATCGTGAGGGGGAATCAACACAGACCTCGACCATTTTCTCCAAAGTCATGAACTCAATGAGACCTATGACGTCGAGCATGAGCCCCATCGACGCTATCCTCCTCACCAACTCTTCCCACTTGAACAGACAAGATTTCCAGAACTACCACTCGAGCATTGAGTTTCCGAAGCTCCTTGCTGAGTCTGTCTAACAAGGCCTTCATGTTTGCATGATGGACCAAGAGCTTGGCTTCCATAAACAACTAAAAAGGACAACACTAATGCCCAATGAGATTTTCCAGGTTGTTAATTATGGAAGCCAGAGTCTGTGTGGAGTCCAGAAGTTTATCTATAATCTCTAAGGCACATACAACATCATGCAGATCCACACTATTATCCATTCTAACCATAGAGAAAAAAACAAAGAGAATAGAGGATTGTCAAACTATCACTTAAGATCATTACTTTCCAAAGGGATTTTACTGATAGGTCCTATGGAAACTGGTTGATCTTATTTGGTCAAAACTCTAGTAGCAGACTCATAGGTTCCTTTAATAAGAATATCTTTGAAGAAGCTCTTGTATGGTGAGTATTTAAATTACCTTGATATTGATAGAAGGAAAAACTAGAGCGACAAATCTAATAGAGATTCAATTCCAATAAATAACTGTTGAGACCTGAGAATCCCTATGATGATGCATAATACCTCTGAGAAACCATATATAATTGAAACTCAAACCATGACACAAGCCAACCTAATGCCATTGATCCAAAATTGCAGTGAAAATCTCGCCAGGAAAAAAGAGAAGTGATTGAAATTTCATGTGGGATGGAGGAAGTAACTCCATTCTCATACTTTCCAAGGAGGACATCACAACTCCGAGGGATAACAATAATGCGGGTGAAGGAATAAATAAATAGAAATGACAGTAGAGAGCAAGCATAATTAAGAGTGATAGCCACCTGTTTTTTGAAAAAATCAATGAATGAAAAACCATGCAGGGAAGATGTCAGAAATGGGCTCGACGATGCAATGTGATACAAAGGCGGGTGCGTTTTAAGAATCTGAGCATGTTCAAAAGAAGGGGAATATAGATTAAATAACATTCCCCAATAACCCGTAGAAAATAATCATTAGGACCCATTTAGGGAAACGGAGATGGGTCATAATTTTGCATTAACATCTATTATCCCTTAAGTCATATTGACCCCTCTTTTTGCTAGTCCATCAACATTGGACTTTAGATCTCTATAGATGTGGTATAGATGTGGTAGAATTTCACCTGCTCAATTTTTTCTAAAGAAGCTTGGATCTTGAGGATCAAGGGAGAAGATAGGGAATTAATAGTTTTCTTTATCGAATAGAATTGGTGAATGACTAATTGAGAGTCCCCAAAGACTATAAGTTGCTTAATTCCTTGGTCTTAAGAAAGTTCGAAGCCTTTCTAGAAAGAAAGATACTCTCCTTAGTTGTTTATGGCTTTTCTTAGGCCCTACACATATTACAACATTGTTTTTCCTTCTGGGTCAAATATGACCCTTCCCCTCCTGTCCTTTTTAATTTTTTTTTGGGCTATAGGGGTTGTGTTGTTGTTCGAATAATAACCCGACCACACTATGTGTCAATTTGATAGTTGATTTTTAAGTTTTCGTTACAGATCATATTCGCCCAGACTGTGTCAATTTCACAATGGGTCAAATCCACCCCCACCGTGTGTCAATTTGATGGTTGATTTTTAATTTTTCGTTGCAATGTGTAAAGTTGTCTTAAGATAAAATTTTAAAAAAGATATGCTTTTAACATTAAAAAAAATTACTCTTGGTATAATGACTCTTTGATTTAGGTATTCATTTTTAAGGGTTTTTTTAGTTATGATATTTTCTTTTAATTTTAGAGCTAAAAAATATCAAAATTTTAAGTTTTTTTTGGAGTCGTGATATCTTATCTTTAAAACGACAGTTGACAAATATCAAAATTTTAAGGTTTTTCAGAGACATGATATTTATATTTAACACCATGGTTGAAAATTGTTGGAATTTTTAAGTTATTTGTAGTGATGACATGTTATCTTTAATACTATCATAAAAAACTATTGGAATTTTAATTTTTTTTGCAATCATAATATTTTATTTTAATGTTAGTGTTAAAAAATGTTGGAATTTTAACCCAAAAAATATTGATGCAACATCAACACTCTTTTATTCTAGGGTTTTTTTTCATGTTTATTGCACAAAAAAAAATAGTTTTTAATGTCATTGTTGAAAAAAATTCCGAATTTTAACCCTAAAATAAAGTGTTGATGCAACATCAACACTTTTCGTTTTTGTGGTGTTTTTCATGTTTATTGCACAATTTTTTTGGTTTTTAATGTCAATGTTAAAAAAATTGAATTTTTTACCAAAAAAAAAAGCATTGATGCAGCATCAACACTTTTCATTTTCATGGTGCTTTTTCATGCTTTTTGCACAAAACTAGGGGTTTTTTAGGCTAGGGTTATCGTTTTTGGATTATAGTTCTCATTAAGTTGGTAACTTTGTTTCTAGCCACATTAATTATCATGATCTATTACTGCCTCAAAAATGAGGAATGGAAGTACTTTCAATACTTAATAATGAATATTTTGCATGTGAAGGGTTTGCATTGGGGAAGATGCATAGAGAAGAATTCCTTACTCATATAGATAAAAGGAAAACAAATGGTCTAGAGCTTGTGCACACATATTTATGTGGTCCTATGTAGAATAGATAATTAGGTAGAGCATATTACTTCTTGATATTTATAAATGATTGTAACAAATATACATGGGTATACTTCATGAGAAAGAAGAGTGATGTATTTGAATATTTTAAGGAATTCATAAATATGGTTAAAAAGTAAACAAGAAAATACATCAAGATCCTCTGATCAGATCACGGGGGAGAATATATTTCAAATGAATTCATTAAGTACTACAGATCTAATGGAATTTTACAACAATACACAACACCATATACTCCACAACAGAATGGAGTAGCTAAAATGAATAATATAACCTTGGTAGAATGTGCATGAAGCATGTTAAAAGGTAAAAATATTACCAATTCGTTTTGGGATGAAGTTGTTAACACTGTTGTTTACTTGAAACATATAAGTCCATCTAAAATTTTATACCATAAGACTCCTTTTGAAGCAATTTATGGTTCTAAACCAATAGTAAGTCATTTGAGAATCTTCGGTAGTAATGCATTCTCTCATGTTCCAAAGAAGATAAGAGGCAACTTGATGTGAAATCTATAAAGTATATTTTCATTGGTTATTATTCTGATCGCAACACTTACAAGTTATTTTATCCTTGCACACATAAAATCCTAGCATAGATGTAGTATTTCATGAGCTTCTAGATTAAGGCCATAAATAGGAAAATTATGATGCATGGCATATTTCCTATGAGTATGATGTTGTCAAAGAAAAAGAAAATGATAAGAAAGAATGTAAAATGGAGGAAAAATCCTGCGACATGGACATCTCTAGCAACCACAACACAACAAGAAGAAGAAATGATTCACCACAAAGAAGATGAAAGTAGTGAAATACCAAGAAGGTCATCTCGTCAAACTCAACCACCATTAAGATTTACAGATTATGCTTTAATTACTAGAGTAATGAATGTCATGGAACCTTTGAACTTCAAAGAAGTTAATGAGCATAAATAATGGAGAGATACAATGAAGGAAGAATATGAGCATATAATGAAAAGTGATACATGGGAATTAACATAATTTCCTAAGGATAAAGTATCCATAGACTCTAAGTGATTGTTCAAACCTAAATATAAAGCTAATGGAAGTATAGATAAGTATAAGGGCAGGTTAGTTGCAAAAGGATACTCACAAAAAAAAGGAATGGATTATGAAGAAACTTTTGCACTTGTAGCTAAGTTAAATACATTTAGAGTGATGGTTCCTTTAGCAACAAACCATAAACGGAAACTACATTAGTCAAATTTTAAGTCTTCCTTTTTGAATGGGGAACTAAAAGAATAAGTATATCGTGTTCAACCAAAAGGGTTTGTTAAAAAGGGCCAAGAGTACTTGGTTTGCAAATTAAAGAAATATTTATATGGATTAAAACATGCACCAAGATCTTGGTATGTAAAGTTTGATTCTTTCTTTCTTTAGAAAGGCTTTATGAAAATAAAAAATGACCCTAATATATATATCAAGTTAGATTGAAAGGGGCATGCTATTATGATTCATTTGTATGTTGATGATATGATTATAACAAGTAATGCTTCTAGGTTAATTATTGAAGTTAAAGGACAATTGCCATAGGAGTTTGAAATGAAAGATATTGGTGATTTGCATTATTGCTTAGGTATTGAGATATGGAGAGAAGGTGGATGGGCATTGGTTACACAATGTATATATACTAGGGAGATGCTCAAAACATTAAAAATGGACTAATTTGTGGCAGTATAAATACCATTAGAACAAAATGCCGAACTCTACAATAATGATGGGACAAGAGAAGTGGATGGAACATTGTATTGTTAGTTAGTGGGAAGTATAAACTATGTCTCTACAACCAACCAGGCCAGACATAGCATATTCAGTTAGCATCCTAAGTTAGTTCATGGGAAAACCTATTGAAATCCATTGGAAAGTAGCAAGTGAGTTCTTGGTATCTAAAAGGAACCATTAACTTTGTTATTAAATATGCTGATGATTTTAATGTTGAGTTTGAGGGCTATTCTAATTCAGATGGGGCCAAAACTCCTGATGACAGAAAATAAACTTTAGGATATGCATTTAGCCTTGGATTTGGGATTGTGGTATGGAGCAATAAGAAACAACCAACTATTTATTTGTCATTGACTGAAGCTGAGTACAAATCTCTATGCAGTGCTACATGTGAAGCAATTTGGTTGAGGCAAGTTCTTGAAGTGGAGAAGTACAAAAAATGTCAACGACTATCAAGGTGACAATCAAAGCACCATCAAACTAGCCAACAATGTTGTGTACCATGCAAGATCAAAACATATTGGGACACATTATCATTTTGTCAGGGAAAATATTTAGTTTAAGGAAATTGATTTAGTCTATTATAATGCCAATGAAAATTTGGTTGGCATCTTTACAAAGCCTCCTGTAAAGAAAAAATTTGAAGTGTGTAGGAATCAATTAGGTGTGGTAGAAAAACATTTATCCATTAAGGGGGAGTGTTAGAATAATAATGGAGAAATCCAGAAGATTCTCCTAATAACAGTGTTTGTTATGTGTTGTTATATATTTGTTTGGATTGATTCGTTAATTAGTATTTGTTGGGTTTCAGATCCTATATTTTGAAATCTATTCATCTAGATTGCAATACTATATGTGTAAGAGTTTGTTGGCCTAGTTCATGCAAGTGTTGTGTGAGTGGTGCAGTCTCATGTGTGAGCGATTGTCTCACCAATGAGTTGTAACCCTTCTTATATTTGGACTTCCATTTTCTGATTCACAATAGGATTTGGAGAGAAAAAATGATTATCATTCACATTAAGTGATGATCAATCTGAAATAACAAGAGTAACTTATGAGGTGTAGAAAAATTGGTTTTTTGTAGGGTTTAGTCCCCACCAGTTCATATGTTCAAATCTCATGGGGAGAGGTTGGGGATGGGAGCCACATTTGGGGGAATTCAACTATCCCAAGGAGTGGGCAATCGAGCTTCACCCAATCCTAGTGATAACACAATCCTTGTGATAGCATTCGCACAATCCTAGTGATAACATTTGACTAGTGGGTAGACCGTTCTTCCATCCAACATTAGTGATGACCCTAACCTAGTCTCAACCTAGTTCAAAAAATAAATAACATAAGTAAATATAAATGTTCCCATTTATAGTAACGATGAATCAACAATTATATTGATTAAATGTAAATGTTCCCAATTATGGTGATGATAGAACAATAATTAGATTGGAAGAGGAATACGACACTTTGGGCCATTTTATTTGAAAAACAAAATTCTAATTTTATAACTTTTGTATTTTAATTAAATACTTTTAATATTTTTATTTTTATTAACTCAAAAATGTAGTAGAATAGTCAATATTTTTATAATAATTAGTATTTAATTAAAAATAATAAATATCATAATATTTAATTAAATTATTTTATATTTAAATATGGTAATAAAAAAAATCTTTCTTAATAAAATCATGATTAGAAACATATACATCCTTTATAGAGTTTCCAATTATGAATCAATGACCCCTTCAAGACTTCATTAACTTTATGTAAATATTTAGTATCTAGGATTCTTATAATAACTCGCATTTGGTAAAAAATGATAAGTATTATAATATTAATTAACATTAATTACATTTTTTAATTTTTAAATTTGAATTTTCTTATGTTTGAACAATCGTACGAAAACAAATATTTATTCTTTTATTTAATATAAATAATATCTTTTGTTTTTCCATGATGGGGTCTCATGGGGCGAGCCTAACACCTTATTAACGAGATGGGAATTAAAGGCCAAGGGGCATGGCTCGTCCATGGCGAGCGAAAGAGTTAGTCTCGTTCGTAGGGTATAGATGGTTATTAAAACTATGTTGGGGGTGGTGGCGAGAGTTAGGATACTGGTGGTGAGGGAGAGAGGTTTGAGTCAGAGTGGGGTTGAGGAGCTAAAATCCTTGCCGTTAGCTGAGTTTGGCTTAAGTCTTAATTGTGAAGAGTTCGAACTAAGATTTGATAGTTAGTAGAGAGCGGTGGTGGTAAGATAAGGTAGGGGAAGTTGTAGGAAAGGCTTGCTATCATAAGTGGCACAGAATTGACGCTGCTCTTAACCACTTCTAATTTGGCTGCTTAGGTCTTGGATTCTTTAGTAACTCTTCTTTTTCTGGTCAAATTGTTTGGTAGCATGAGTTTCAATTTGGTTAGAATGTTAATTTTTATCTATTTTCTGAGAGTTGGGTCTATTTTGACAAATTTTGGTCTTAGTTGTGGTAATCTCTAGTTCATGAGTCTAGAATTATCATTTGGTCTATGGATTTTAAAATTTATGTCTAGTTATCTCATGTTGGTGTCTCCTGTGCGGATAAATTAGTTTAAAAATGGGGGATATAATTGGGGTATGTATTTTCTCTGGGTCTATTTGTGGCATTCTCTTAGTGCTTAAAATGTTGTTGGTTACTATTGTCACTTATTGCAAAATGTGTTTCTAGCTATCCAAAGTATAAATGAGCAGAGAAGCTTGCAGTCATCTTCCAAGCCACAGGAGGACTCAAAACCTACATCAAACCCTCTCCATTAGATATGCTTTGAACAAGCTTTCCAATAATATGTGGAAGTCCAAAAATGGACTCTTGGATCAAAATATATGGTTTGCTGAATTTCAAGGATTGAAGCCTTAAGAGGGAATATCGGAGGTCCAATATATTGGAGATCGCATATCGGAGGTCCAGCCATATCGGGGATCACAACATCATAGCATCAGGAATATCAATGATTGCATATCGGAGGTTAGGCAACAACAATCGCAACATCATAGTATCAGGCATATCGATGATTGCATATCGGAGGTCAGGCATATCGATGATCACACATCAGAGCATCAGGCATATTGGCACATCGAAATATCGAAGGTTATGATGTCAGAGGTCACATTATCGGCGCATCACATTATTGGTGGTCGCAATGTTAGAGGTCCAATACATCAGAGCAGGTAGTGTCAGAGCTCGGAGGAGATCGGAACATTGGTAATCGAAGGATTGAAAATTTTGAAAGTGTAAACCTTTAAAAAGTTGCCATATTGTTAAAAGTTCCAATAGAGTTAAAAACCGTTGGGGAGTACCGATAAGGATTAACAAATGATTTCATCACAAAACCAAAGGTAGATGAGCCCTTTTCTCTCTCCTCTAGTAGGACACGCGACATTATATGATTAGTTCTGAAAAGCTACTTGTGGCAACATATGATTGGCTCTGATAAAGACACATGACAACATATGATTGGTTCCTATAAAGCTACGGTGGCATCTGATGTCAACATGATGTGGCGGTACAACAGCACACGTGGCAGGAAATTTTGGCGTTTTGAGGGCCCTAAGGGGGAAATCTAGGTGACACGTGTCACCACTCAAGAAGTACCATGTGGGGTAATGACATCATATCAGAGGTCGGCATATCAGAGGTTGAGGATGTTGACACTTTATAACAGTTGGCAATTGAAAAATTGTTGTTAAGGGGGCTCTGATATTAGGGCTGGCACATGGTCGAGAATAACTTAGAGAACCAAGGGTTCTAAGCTCTTAACAAAGGAAAAACGACCCCTAAGCAGGAACAAAATTCCCTAGTGCCTTAAGGCTAAGCCTCTATTCACCAAACCTAGTCCCATGGAGTAAAATAGAAAGGGGTTTTACAAAAGGGGCCAAGGACATCAGAACTTTGTTTTCATAATTCCTTTAAGAATAAAAGCCTTGATGAGTAAAAGCTATGATATGACACTATTGCAATAATACAGGACATATTGGGCTTTGATAGTGTAATACAGAGAATTATGAGATGGGTGAGTCAGCATCTATGATTCTGCGACACCACTAAGGCCACCACAATTGATCGCTCCCAAATCTAGAAAGTGTGAAATTAAAGCTGTTAAGGGGAAAGTGACAAGAAAACTGGATGAATAACTGAAGAGGAACATTATGTCAGAGACATGGCTTGATCAGAGGCCATCACAGGAATGACAGGGAGATATTTTTGTCAACCATCATTCAGTTTTCCTTATTTCTTTTATTATGTAATTTCTACATTTTAAAGAAAGTAATCAAATCGTTTGTAATGATTTGGGCAACAGACCTTTGCACGCTAAGAAAACTAGTTGATCAGATAGCTAAAGCTCAACTGAGATATTTTGTAACTGCTTTCAAAGCTCCCCGTCTCCTTATAAAAAGAGGGAAGGAATAGTTAACAAGGGTTCCCAAATTCTGCATTCTAGAGGCCCTTATTATTTGATAACCTACAATAGTTGTATGTGCTCAAGATTTACTTATTGTTGTTTGGGGACAAATATATTCGTGAGACATAGAGCTTGAGACCTTAATTCCCGCTCCACTTTTTCTGCTTAGGATTATGAGTTATTTTTAGCCCTCTGCATCAATTTCTATCCTTTCCTTCCTTCTATTCATCTATACTACATGAACAATGTTAAGCTTCATATCACTGTGTGTTGGCCACCAGAACCGAGACATTTCTCTTTGAGATCAACCATATCTACCAGTGCTTGTTTTCTTGGGTTTACCTTGGTGAAGGACTATTGAGCCAGGCCTCAAATTATCCATTTTCCAATTACGTGACATATGGAGTGCAACAAAAATCCCTTAGACAATCTTCAAAAGCACTCCTCTCGGATGCCCTAGGCACTGGTCTCCTATCAACCTAGAGGCTATCTCTAGGATGCTTCTATATATTCTAAAGAAATTATGTGACATGAGATAGAAAAAGATACAACATATTTCTGGCACCGTTTCCGAGGAGCGAATCAAAATATTTTTCCCTGGGTACAACAATTTTTACATTCCTTCTCTGTGGTGAGCAAGGAAAGTGTGGGTTGCAGATCTCTCACCTTGACAATTCCACTGTTTCAATCTTATTGTAAAATTCCATATGACTCTACTCTCAAGTCATAAGTTCATCACCTTGAATTTTAAGAGGCCCCATACCCACTCAGGTGCCTCTTAGCAAAGAATGCCATTTTTATCTGATCTAGAAAGACTAATATCCAAAAGGATTTACAAGGAAAAAACCCAATACTTATGCTCTCGAGGTAGAAGCAAATTTTACATCAACAGGGAATTCAAGAAGCAAAACTGGCTCTGGAGAGAAGAAAAAGGGGAAAGAGGAGGAAGATAATCCCAAGAACAAAAAATGGAGGAGATGGAGAGGTTAATAAAGAACTTCTTAAATAAACTGATAAAAATGGAGCTAGAAAATAAAAACCTTCCATGATAGAACTTCCACACTGTTAATCGAGGTTTCAATCCTCAATACAGAAGGCCTCCCCTACAAATATTGCAAAGGGATAGGAAAGAACAGAAAAACCACATCCATCCTCCATTATATATAAAAGACGATCCGAAGGAGTAGATACAAGATGCCAATAAAGTTCAGGGGAGCCTATATTCCTCTTTCTTTGATGAAGAAAAAGAAGTTAGAATGTATGATGATGAAGAGGAGGATGAGATTGATGCAATGCTAAACGATGGTGAGATTGAGGATTATTGTAAGAAGTTAGATGATTTCATGAAGGCTCCATTGCACAAGAAATATGATCTTCGATCATCTAGAAAGAGATCAAGGGGACAAGACCAAAATGAAGGCACTTCCTCCCAAGAGCCTCCTAAGCCAACTGAAGGGGGGAAGGGGCCTTTAGATCCCAATATTCAAAAAAATAAGGAGTCCTTAGATGCAAACTTCTTTAAGACCGAATTCCTCAAAAAAGAGAAGTCACCTCCCCCCTCTACGCCCATCTGTCAAAAAGAAAAAGAGATAAGTAGTGTATGTGGCTGCCCTAACCAAGAAGATATTGGTCAACATAATTTTCAAGAAAATGAGGCAACTGCAATTTCTCTCATCATATATGTGACACAGTAATTGACTACATGACAACATTCTTTTCTCAACAACAGATGTGGTATGTATCAAGTTTTTTGTTTGAATGTTTTTCATGATGCATTCTTGTTTTGATTTTTAAATTTTAGCAATATGGAGCCATTAGATCGAGCACCCAAATGCTAACCTGGTAACATTGGAAGGTTGACCTCACTTGGGTGAATTTAGCCCTATGCATAAGCATGAGTTGTATATAAATAAGCTCACTATGTGAGTGTTTAATTTCCAATTTTTAGAGTATGTAGTAAGGAATTTCAATTTTTATTAGGAGGTGACTCCCAACAGATATAGTTTCAAGGAGGTTTTTTGGTTTTACAGGTTCATTATATTTTTTACTCCATGCCCAATGGTGAAGGCTACTAGTCTATAGATTCTCAGCACCTTGCAAGCAAGTCACTATCCCTAATTGGAGCCAATGTTGTCACTTACTACAAAATGTGTTTCCAGTTATCCAAAGTGTAAATGAGCAGAGACACTTGCAGTCATCTTCCAAGCCATAATAGGACCCAACTCCTACATTATACCCTCTTCATTTGATAGTTCTATGAACAAGCTTTCTAACTATATGTGTAAGTCCAAAAATGGAATCTTGGATCAAAAGATATGGTCTGCTGAAGTTCAAGGATTGAAGCCTTAGGAGAGAATATCAGAGGTCTGCTTTATCGGAGATCACATATTGGAGGTCCAACCATATTGGCGATCAAAACATCAGAGCATCAGGCATATTGGCAATCGCATATCAGAGGTCAGGAAAATTAGTGGTCACAACATTAGAGCATCAGGCATATCGATGATTTAATATTGGAGGTCAGGCATATCAGTGATCACACATCAGAGCATCAGGCATATCGGCGCATGGAAATATGGGAGGTCAGGATGTTGGAGGTCGTATTATCGATGGTTGCAATGTCAGAGGTCCAATACGTCGGAGCAAGCAGCGACAGAGCTTAGAGGAGATTGGGACATTAGCAATTGGAGGATCGAAACTTTTGAAAGTGTAAACCTTTAAAAAGTTGCAATATTGTTAAAAGTTTCGATAATGTTAAAAACCGTCAAGGAGCATCGATAAGGATTAACAAAGGATTTCATCACAAAACCAAAGGTGGGCAGGCCCTTTTCTATCTCCTCTAGTAGGACACGTGGAAACATATGATTGGTTCTGATAAGCTACATCTATCAGCATATCATTGGCTCCAATAAAGACACGTGGTAACATATGATTGGTCCCGATAAAGCAACAGTGGCATCAGACATCAGCGTGACGTGGCCGTATGGCAGGACACATGGTAGGTAGTTGTGGATTTTTGAGGGGCCTAAGGGGGGAAATTTGGGTGACATGTGTCACCACTCAGGAAGTGCCACATGGAGTAATGATATCATATCAGAGGTCAACATATCGAAGGCTGAGGATGTTGGCACTTTATAACAATTGGCAATTGAAAAAGTGTCGATAAGGAGGCTTCAATATTAGGGTTGTCTCATGGTCGAGAAGAACTTATAGAATAAAGGGCACTAATCTCTTAACAAAGGAAAAACAACACACGGGCAGAAACAAAATGCTCTAGTGCCTTAAGGCTGAGCCTTTGGTCACCGCACCTAGTCCCATGGAGGAAAATGGAAAGGGGCTAAACAAAAGGGGCCAAGGACATCAGAACTATGTTTTCATAATTTCTTTAAGAATAAAAGTCTCAATGAGTAAAATCTATGATACAATACTATTGAAATAATATAAAACATATTGGGATATATTATTGTAATACATAGAGTTATGAAATGAATGAGTCGGAAACTGTGATTACGCGACACAACTAAGGCCACCACAATTGATCACTTCCAGCTGTAGAAAGTGGGAAATTCAAGTTGTTAAGGGGAAAGCGATAGGTGAATGGGCCGAATAACTAAATAGGAAGATTGTGGCAAAGATGTGGCCTGATCAGAGGCCAGCACAGGAATGGTAGGGAGATATTTTCCTCAACCATCATTCAATTTTCCTTATTTCTTTTATTCTGTAATTTCTACATTTTAAAGAAATGAATCAAATCCTTTGTAATTGTTTGAGCATCATACCTTCACACACCGAGACAAATAGTTGATTAGACAATTGGAGCTTGGCTGAGATCTTTTGTAACTTCTTTCAAATCTCCCCCTCTTCTTATAAAAAGAAGGAAGAAACACTTAACAAGGGTTCCCAAATTCTACATTCTAGAGTCCCTCTGTTTGCAGAGAAAGTGGTTCCACTTTGGTTCAATTTGCATGTTCACGAGGTTCTTTAGCTAATACAATTGTTAAATGTAATAGATTGGTGATTTGGACTCCATCTTCAAGGATTAATGAAGTAGTTTTGTTGATTCCAATCAGAGAAATGTGCAGTATGTTTTCCCCTTTGTATATCACTTCATGTATGTCTCTCCTCCTCTGATCGTTTAATGAAGCTGATGGTTTCATTCTAATTCATGGTTGTATGTTTGTTGCTAAGTAGTAAAAGTACCTGTGTAACAACATATTTACTCATGTTAGTTGATAGCCTATAGTACCTGTGTAACAACTGATTTACTTGTGTTATTTGATAACCTATAGTACCTGTGTGTGCTCAAGGTTTACTTATTTTTGTTTTGGGACAAATATATTCTTGAGGCATAGAGTTTGAGACCTTAATTCACGCTCCACGTTTTTTGCAATTTCACCTCCTCACTCTTCCATATTTCTGCTAGATATTGTTTCTTAGGATTCTGCGTTATGTCTAGCCCTTTGCATCGATTTCTCTCCTTTCCATCCTTCTGCTCATCTATACTACAATAGCAATGCTAAGCTGCATATTGTTGTGTGTCCGCCACCAGAAATGAGACATTTCTCTTTGAGATCAACCATATCTACCAGTGTTTGTTTTCTTGAGTTTACATTGGCAAAGGGCTATTGAACCAAGCCTTGAATTATTCATTTTCCATATACGTGACATATGGAGTGAAGAAGAACACCCTTAGACAATCTTCAAAAGAACTCCTCTTGGATGCCCTGGGCATTGGTCTCCTATCAACCCAACGGCTGCCTATAGAAGGCTTCTATATCTTCTTAAGCAATTGTGTGACAAGAGATAGAAAAAGATACAACATTCCAAGGTTGGAGGTGATTATTACCCCTACGGGCATGGTAGGTGAGGTTCAATCCTTGGTCTTATTTAGAGTCGTAAGTATGGAGTCTGGATTTGTGTGTTATTACTTAGTATATTGTTAGTTTTTTCATTAGAGGGTGGTGCATACCTAAGACTTCAAGTTGTGAGATTTTGTGTAGTTATTGTAAAAATATTCCTATTGCACATCATGCCTCCTAGGAAATGAAAGTGTAATAGGAGGGGTGGGGGTGGCAGGAGTTCCTAGGCCCAATGTGGGGCCTGTCTATTCATGTAAGATTCAACTTAGACATACTTTAACATTATATTTCTTGAAACTCAGCAGGAATTCAGAATCCGGAAACCATGGTGAGTGCTGAGAGACAAGCCTTATCAGACTCTAAGATACTGGAAGAGGTCTCCTATTGGGTTCCTAACCTTGGTCATATTAGGGGTCATAGGAAGAAATACCTCAACTCGATTGAACTACGCTGGAAGATGATAACTCTATATGGTATATTATTGAAGGATAAGAAAGTCGAATGATACAATGTGTTTTCTTCATTGGAAGACATCAAGAGAACACTGAGAAATCAATATTTCTTTATGGATAGGTTGGATGCAAGCTTGAACCATATATTTGGTCATCTAAAATGTGATTATGATCTAACTCCTCTCGATTCAAGTGCAACAGAGCCATCCCCTATTTCCTTAGATTCTTAATGGTCTACAAGTTTGCTAGCTTCCTTGGTTTTATGTTATGTTTTGTGTTGTTTGGATATAACCAAAATGTCTGGTTTTGGTTTTTGATTTTATCTGTATTGAGTATTTGGATGACTGCCATGGTTTCCCTAGAGTTAGGTGGAACCTCCTACATGGAAAGAAGGATCAACAGTCTATGTATGAACAATGTAATCTAGTCTTTAAGAATTTCTGAGGCAATCAAGTTTTTTAATTTGTCAAAAAAGATGTCTTTTGTTATCAATATGTTTGATTGAAACACAATGATTGACTATTTTATTTCTTATTTAGATCAATGAAAAGATATATTATTATTTTAAAATTTAAATATTAATGGTATTTATTTAGGTGTAAGTTTGTATTTTTATGAATTTTGTTTGTATATAATAAATGAATGAAAATAAGTATTTACTAATAGTTTCTTGAGTGACTTTACTATTATAAATAAGGGAATTTACATGCACATAGTATAATTAATAGACAACAATTTTGCCCAAAATATGATATATCTATATATATATTTTAAATCATAAATTTACTTTGTTTAATTCCCAAATATTGAGTTCTTCTGGGGTTTTTCAGGGTGATGGATCCATTTATGCATTCAAAAGTGTATTTTAAAGAATAAGAAATCACAATCTCATTACAAATTGTATTCTAATATTTTGGTCAAAAAATTAATTTCTTCCATTAGTTAGGTTATGCCATTTACATGGAGATTTTTATTTATATTTCTTAAATTCACTCATAATGAAAAATAACTTACCAATTTATAGGTAAGTAAGAAATACCCATAATTAAGAGGATATCTACAACCTTTTTGGGTATTTGGGGCGTGATTTAGTTGGCATACAATATCATTTAAGGGGATCCCTGATTTTGGTTGGTTTTAGTGATTTAGTTTAGGTCAACAAGTATGTTGTTAGGAAGTCCATTGTATGTTATACTTCGAACCTAGGTTCGGGAACTATTACCTATTCATGTAGGAAACAAAATGCCCTTTCTCTTTCTTTACGTGACATAGAGTATCATGCAACAACTTTCATAGATAAGGAAGCAGGGATTGGGTTGATCCATTTGAAGTTTAGTTTCAAGCAACAAAAAAGTACCATCATATGGTGCAATAATTAGAAGTATCATTTATCCTTCCTAGTATCTAATCCAACATCATCACAACAAACACGTTTAAATAGAACTACACTTATTCAACAAGTTATTTACATTTGAGCCATTGAAGTGCTTTATGTTGAACATATAATCATGTTGGTGACATTTCATAAAGGCCTAACCAATATAAAGCACTTCACATATATTGCTTGGGCTAACTATCAACCTTCCATATTTCAAGTACCTCCACCTCATTACATGCTTTCCCATGCCATGGTGTAATCAATTCTACCACCCCATATAGGAGAGTGACATCCTCTTAAGTGATTTTAAGGTGGTCTCTTTTGAGTCTTCTAATCACTAGGTCCTCCCATTTGAAATGTGAGTCTCCTATTATATGGGAAATTGCTTTGTCCATTATATTTGACTATTTAGACTATTGATATTTTGACATGCAAAGGTTGAATGGCCTTAATGTGCGTGTTGTGTTTGGTTGTGGCTTCCAAACTTGGTGAGCATGTACAACTAGTGGAGATCTTTCTTGGGATAGATTTAGGGAATTTGGAGATGACATTGATGAGAAATTTAATCTCCTTCAACTCTTAGGTATTTGAAGCCTATCTAGATGACTATTTGAATCCCTTCTTCCAAGGATTACATTCAAATTGAGTTATTGGTTTCATTTCCCCTATGGCCCACATAGATATGAATATCCTTTGTCATTTATAAAGTCTCTACCTATCTCAATTGGTAAAGGATTCCTTTGGATTCCCTATTGAAGTTGATCCTGATCAGGTTTTTATGGTAGCAAGGTGGGGGTGACTACTAGAGAACATGAGCATATTGTTTTAGTGTCCACAACTCTTAAAGTGAGGATATGACCACTCTCAATGTTGTAATATGTGATGATTTATCTTTTGGAAGTAATGTATTATTTTTTTAATCCTCCTTTATCCATCTCATGACATGAATGGACTCCTCAAGATTATTTTCTATGATTATCCCACAGGGGCTTCACTAGGGGAGAAATACATACCACGTGGGTTCATATTGGGGGATATATATTGAGTAAAAAATGACCTAATATATTAAACATATATTAGCAGGTAAAGGGTTTTTATACTGGAAAGTATAAAAAATGGGGCTCAAAGCTAATGAAAAAATATAAAGGGGTATAAAAATGTTAATGAAAAAATGGATACCTACAATATCTAGTGTAAATAGGGGTTCTTTAAAATTAGGGGTATTGTTTAGTATGACATGAACATATGTGATATGTCAAAGGTTCATTGAGTGAAGTCCTAGTGGATTATCCAAAGCTTTATGATGCCTCTCTTTTGATTTGGTAAGATTCAATGATTGTATTGCCTCTATATTGTCCAAAACATCAAGCATGAGAGGAGGATAAAGAGTCTTTAATGATCAAGAAATTGAAAGGTTGTTATCACTAATGTTCTAAGGTAGCTAGAAAGTCATTCTTGATTCTATATGGTTATTTGAAGTCAATAGCACTTCTATTCGAGACAAAGGTTGATATATGACCTCTTTTCAAGAGAGGTGCTCAACTATTTCCTTTTCCATTTCACATATCAAGTGCCCAAAATGTCTTGATACATCTACATGTTAACTTGTCCTAAGGTAGAACCTCGTTGCATGTGAGTGGCCAAACAAAGGTTTCAATTTTATTTCAATGTGTTTGGTGCTAGATATTGTTCCATATATTTTGTTGGTTTGGTTCTCATGTATTGAGGTCTAGCTAGTGTGCTTCATTAACTTTGTGGGATTCATTGCCTTAATGTCTTTATTGTTTTTGAAGATGTCCTTTCTTATGTGGAAGCGGATGTTACTATTATACATTATTGTGTAGATTTGTTGTTGTTGTTGTCTTATAATATTTCATCTAGCCATAGATCTCTTTGATTCTAGGTGTTTCAATGAGGATATGGATGCCTCTCCTAAGGAATAAATATATTTTAAAAAAAGTCCTTTAATTAAGTGGAGGCTTGTAGCTAAAAATTTGGGACGAGTTAATTAGAGGGATTGGTATTCCTCTAATATTTGTTTTGAAGTCATGATTATTCCTAGAATAGAGTGGAGGAGCCATATTTAACTTCCTAGAAACTATATTTTTGCATTATGTCTCATCACTTCCATGTGTTATTCCATATGATAGATACTTCATGGAGGACCTCCATTCTAATTAAAGTCTTCTTCCTTGATTCCTTAAGAATAATTCTCCCTTAAGACTCTACCTTGTAAGGAATTTTATTTTTTAATACAGCACCACCATATCTTTAATCCTGATACCCTATTCATGAGTCAAATATCTATGATTCCCAAGCCGTTGTGGATTTTTGTCCTTAGTTAGATCCCCCAAGAGAAAGGTTCTTTGGAAGGATTTCATGGCTTGTATGATTTTGGTAGGGCTCATAAGAGCATATAAGAGGTGTAGGGGTATGGATTGTAATATAACTTTCATGAGAGTAACAAATATTGTTATGGAAATGTAGAGACATGTTTGGGAACTAAGTTTGTGATTGAAATTCCAAAGGATATATTCCCATGAGAGATTCCAACTAACATTATCCAAGGGGGAAGTCCATAAGTACATGGAATGGAGGAAATCAATTTGGAATATTGATATTCAAAGCATGTCAGTTTGGATACGTCTATGTGTATTAAAACAAAATACCTAAGACCCCCATTTTGTGGCTACCCTTATCCTAGGAAAATGATGTCTTAATGCTTTTGAAATATTTTCTTCCTCAAAAGGGGTGGCTCCTCAATACATAGCTTTTTCAATAAGAAGGATATGGGAGAGGGGATCATTATGAGGGGAGATATTTAATCCTTTTATTGAGCCCCAATTAGTGGCTTATTTTAACTAGTGTCTAAGGCCTTCAAATATGAGGATAAATAGGTGTTAGGCCAGGTATTGGTAACTCTATGAATTCAATTTTCTATTAAGAGAAACATTAATATATACATATGATAGGGAGACCCTTGGGATTCACATTCCAATGTCTTTTCATCTTCTTATTTTATATTCACATATTTATGATTTATTTGCCCAATCTAGGAGGATTAGGTGTCAACATTCCCCCCCTTATTCTGAAGGGGATTTTTTAATTCCAAGCATCATTATAAATATTTCAAACTTTTTTCTACAAAGGGATTTAGTGAATATGTCCACAATATGCTCATTTGTGGAATAATGGCATAGGTGAATAATCTTGGCCTCAACATGATGTCAAATCAAATGATAATTTGTATTTATATTCTTGGTTTGATCATGAAACTTTCGCCCTTGTTGGACAGTTTTATTGCAGAAGTATTGTTAATTAAAAAAGGAGTAGAATGCACTTGTTTCTCTTACAAATATTCAAGAATTTTCCTGAGCTACACAATCTCCTTGGTTTCTTCTGCAAATGCCACATATTCTGCCTCTATTGGAACTAACTGTTTACATGACCTCGAAGAGATAGCTCCTAATCCAAGAATCATCACATAGCTTGAATTAGATACTCCATCTTCCTTATCTCCATAAAAATATGAATCAAATTATTCAATAACGATGAAGTCATCCACCTATGTATATTTTATTTCCAACGTTTGAGTCCCCTTTAAGTAGCTTAGAATTCTTTTTGCATCAAACCAATAACCTTCATAAGTTTTTTTGCATAAAACTGGAAAGGATTCCAACATCAAATGAAATGTTTGGTCTGGTAGTAATGAGGTAGTTAAGACTTCCTATTAGCTATTTGTACTTAGTTGGATCCTTAAATTCATTTCCTTCTTTGGATGTGAGATTTAAATTTTGTTCCATTGGAATGGACAAAGAATTGAATTCAACCATGCAAAATTTGTTCCACAAATCTCCAATGTACTTATTTTAAGAGAGGAATATAAATTTATAATGTTGGGTTAATTCAATACCCAAATCATAGGGAACATATCCCAAATCTGTCATCTCAAATCCTTTCCTCAATTATTTCTTTATGGATGCAATATAATTTTCATTGTTCCCTATCCTCAGTAGATCATCTACATACACCACAAGATAGACAAATTATTTGACAAATTTATTGAAAAATAAAGTTTCATCATGAAGATCAAAGCGTTTTAAATTTAGTTTCAGAAGATGGTCAATTGATTTTTCATACCAAGATCACGGTGTTTGTTTGAGGGCATAAAAGGATTTGACAATATTGCATAATATATGCTCTTGTCACTTCACAACAAATCCTTATGCTTGATACACAAGATATTTTTATTTTAGATCTACATTCAAGAGGAAAATTTTTACATCCATTTGATGGAATTTCCATCCATTTTGAGTTGCCAAGGAAAAGAGAGTATGTATGGTAGCCCATTTCGCTATGGGGGGAAATGTCTCTGGCATAATCGACCCCTTCTTTTTGTGCAAATATGTTTTTCCATGAGCCTTGGTTTTCTCTTGTCAAGTGAGCCATATGATTTATACTTGTTCTTGAGACCCACTTGCAGCCAATTAGTTTGGTTCCAAATGGAAGATTCACTGACTTCCAAGTTCGATTATTTATAAGAGCATCATACTCTTTCTGCATTGCTTCTTTCCATTCATCATGAGAATCACCTTCTTTAAAGGAAGCTGCTTCAAAATTAGAAGACAAATTTAATTCAAAATCATAAGAAACAACCATATCAATATCTGAATCTAAATCATCTACATCACCTCCATTATGTTTAGTATAACTTCTCGTTCTTGTCTTTCCAACCTTATCAGGATTAACACGTTCAAGTGTCTTAGTGGTCCATTTTGGAGGACGTTTCTGAGATGACCCAAGATGTTATATTGACTGAGATGGGGTTGAATCGAGATTTATCCTTCTAATTCTCTCAACCACATAACTCATTGTGTCTTCTTGATTAGAAGTGGTTGGAGCTTCATGAGGGGGAGAGATTGCTTCAGAAGGAGATTCCACAAATTGATCCACGATAGGGCTCCCACCTTAAATATGTGGAATCTAATTATAAAATTCCTAAAAATAATTTGCATGCCTGAATATGTCTAAGCGATCAAGCTGCCACTCAACAACATTTTTAGCCTCGGAAGATTTAAGTAAAATCACATCTCTAAACAATGTAAACTTCTTATTTACTTCATCATAGAGATGATATGCCTTGGAGGTATACAAGTACCCAAAGAAGATACACTTACAACTCCTTGCACCAACTTTTCTTCTCTATTCCTTAGGAATCAAGGCATAGTAGGTGGAACTAAAAACCCTGAGACGCCTTATAGAAGGAATGTGGTCATGCCACATTTCATAAGGACTCTTGTTTTTGAGACAATGAGATGGACATTTGTTTTTAATATACACTACACATAGAAGTACATCAACCCCAAACATCAACTTAACATTTTTGTAAAACATCATTGAACAAACCATGTTTAAGATTATTTTGTTCATCCTTTCAGCTACACCATTCTATTGAGGATTATAAGGAACTATTATTTGATGTTGAATCCCATGACGGTGAAGATAATTTTCAAATTCATATGAAGTATGTTATTTTTCCATTATCAATACGAATACAAATAATATGATATTGTGTATTGTTTTGATTTCATGCATGAAAGTTTTTGAAAGGTTCAAAAGCTTCATATTTATTCTTCAACGGATATACTGAACAAATTCTAGTGTAGTCATTAATAAAATCAATCAGATATTTATTTCCATTTGGATAAGGAACATACATATGACCACACAAGTAAGAATGAATAGGTTCAAGCTTTCTACATACTTTGGAAAGAGAATCATGAAATGGTTGTTTTCTATGTTTTCCTAAGATACAAGCATCACATTGCTTCAATTTCCTAGGAATGGTTGACAAATTAGTAACACCATTTCTCTTTAATAAACGAAGTCATAGTTCATGTGCCCAAATATAGCATACCATAAGAGTCTGGATGACAATGTACCTTCATTAAATTGAGAACTGTATGCATAGTTCTGAGCACGAGTAGACGTTACATGCAGCTTCAAGATTCTTTCTTCTTCTATTCCCTTCATGAAAAATGAGTTTTTGTATTCTTTTATCACCTCAAATTTTCCACCAAACATGTGAATAGAGTGTCCTTACTGGCATATGTGAACCAAGGACAACAATTTTCTCCACAACTCTGGGAGGTCAAGAACATTATGCAGAATAAAGTGAGGGAATCTAGGCAATTTGAGCTTGATGGTGTCAAGTCTAGATGGCTTGAATTTTGACTTGTATATGCAAAGTAGATTTCTCCATCTATATTGTCACTAAAATATTCAAATAAATCCTTCTAAAAGGTCATACAGAAAGTTGAACTTATATCAAACAACCATGTATGTTTCCATGAAGAAAATGAAGTATTAAAAAATTCATTAGTTACTTCAATATTGCAATGTGCCACAATATAATGAGAAGATTCAAATGCTTTACCTTTCCCCAGGTATGGTGTTCTACCTTTCTCGTCATTTCTTTCTTGCTTGATTATGTCCTAACAGAGCTTGCATATGTATGCATCATGTCAATTTTTGTTGCAGCATATACAATGAAGGAAAGTTATTCCTTTTTGGTAATGTTTTCCTGCCTGACTCTGTTATTCTTCTTTCCATGTCCCCTTCTACCACCTCTTCCTCTAAAAAATATTGTGCTTGATTTTTTTCTTTATGTGCAAGGAACACAACTTCTTCATAATACTATGAAACTATCTTCCTTTTCCCAAAATCTCCCTCTTTCTACAAAATTCTCCAAAAGAAAGTTAGAAGTAATCTCCTTAAGTTGGTTGTTACTTTGTAATGAATCAAGATAGTAAGAATATCTGGGATATAGTTCCTTGATGAAATTTTTGAGAGGAGAATCCATTTTAACTCTGGTGGCTTCTACATCATGCATAATAGCTCTAATTTCATAGGCCAAGGGGATCATCATCTTTCAGTTATATATTGAAGCTTTTGATCATTAGCTGGACTACCTCAAGCTCTGAGTATGAGTCATATAAATATTTAAACTTCTTTAAAGCATTAAAGTCATTGGAAATTGGCACAATGTGATGACTCACCTCTTCATTTACTAATGTAGCAATCAAGTCATAGGCCTTATTATTCTTATTCTCCCATATGACAAGCTCTTTGTCTTATGTGGGCTTTACAGGTGGATTGCCTTCTTCTCCTTCACATAATCCTTTCCATAATTCATTGCAAATGAGAGTCTTCTTTACCTTTCTAGATCATTCATGGTAGCTATCTTTTCCATTAAGAAATACTCCAACTATGTAGATGAGTGAATGCATCTCTACAAATTTTTGAGTTGGGGCCTGAATAATTAAAATACTTGCAAAAATTATCTCTGATAAAAAAATTAATATACCTCTACAAATAGTAGAGACCCATCATGCAACTTTGTTTCCAAGAATTAATAAAAAAACCCTCAAAGAAATGTTGGAATGGTTAAGTTTAGCTTGAAGTCCTCTGTTTTGAACAACTGCTTTAATACACACCAACACTATTGGTATATATACTACAACTCATAAATAATCTCATATAAATTAACTTGTATATGATAAACCAATTCGCATATATTATATAAACCACCATACATATAAGCAACGAAAACTCTGACAAAAAATAGACATTTTATACAACCAATAACTCTATAAACAGCTACTCTATTATATAAACATTAGCAACAAAATTCAAATGAATCTTGGAAAATCTATTATATAAACTTGTTGGAGAGTAGTCAATGTCGACTCTAATACAACACAGTCAACTATTCAATGCAAAAACAGGGATCATACACTCAACATATAACTCACGATTAGTCAAACACATGAACCATATAACTCATAGAACACAAACCGACATATAACCAAACACACGAACCAACATATTCCAACTCATATGAACCAGCGTACGCAGACCAAACCAACATGACATTCAATGCATAGAGAATAAACTAACAAACATGAGGGGATTGACCAAGGTGCGAGCTGGTGTAGTATCATATGTGTTACTTTAAACGTGTGAGGGAAACTAATGATGAACTCTGCATGGATCTCATCTTTCACATTGCATATGGAAAGATCGATTCATTTATAGATGCTTTTGTTTTGTACTAAGAGAAATTTGGGTTTTTTTATATGGATTCCTCAAATCGACTTATGCAATGGAACACACAGAACCTATAATGGGATGCATAGATTGTGAAATGGTTTTGTTTGTTTGCAGGGACAATTCTAAGTGGGAGCATAAAAAATGGTAGTAGATAGGAGTTGTAGGGCATAGAAATGCCAAGTTGATACTTGCACTCTAATACTGTGCTAGGTCAGGTATTTGGTAACTCCATGAATTCAATTTTCTATTAAGAGAAAAATTAATATATACATAGGAGAGAAAGACTCTTGGGATTCACATTCCAATGTCTCTTCATCTTCTTATTTTATATTTACACATTTACAAGATATTGGCCGAATCCCAGAGGACTAGGTCAACAATAGGAATTATGGTGAAAAAGGATCACCTTGTTGAGCAAGAAAGGGTAGATGGGACTTTGTTTTAGAATTAACAAAAGAAGGAAAATGATATTAGGTTTATAACCCAACTGATACAAGCACCTAAGAAGCTAGAGGATTGAAGAATTATAATCATAAAGGATCATAAAGGTCCAGTTTAATATATCAAAAGCTTTATAAATTTCAACATTAACCATTAAATGTGGATGTTTATTATTTTTGAGGGTGTGAATTATCTTATGCACCATTATGATGTTGTTCAGATCCTTCCTACTTTTAGTTATCCTTCCTATTCTCAAGATATGATCTTGTTCATGATGGAATTTAGTTAGTTGGAAATGACCTTGGTGATGATCATGTATATGTATTTTTTTTTACAAGAAATAGAAGATTTATATTAGTAAATTTAAGGAATATTCATGCAACAAAGATACAAGGAAGGACTACTTCAAAGTATCTCAATAGAAATGGACCAATAAAAAAAACTCTCTCATAAAAATTATAAAAGGGAGAGATCCAAATCTAAACTTTCAAAGTTTGATCTTATATATTCCTATGTACAAGAGTAGATTCGTAAAAATTTCCTACCTAGAATTATACAAAACAGAAACATGATTAAGGTTTGAGTAATATTGACCCCCTGTTAAATCCAAAGGAGTCTAGATTTTACTAGGAATTAGTTTTTCTCTTTGGTGTCTAGAGCAATTGACAACTTGGTTGGGCTCATACTTGCATGAACCTTGCCACTATAACCTATAGGTGAACCCATATGCACCCCCATGCATGACGCACATGGTAAATTATGGGATTTCAACCTCAAACCTCAAATTTGCACAATGTACTCATATCACAATGATAACCAATCAAACGATACCATTGGGGGAATATTTTCTACCTCTTATTAATGGAGGAATGGAATGTGAATTTTCCTTTAGAACTTCTATAAAGGAAGGAGAGGTGAGGGCCTTATAACCCAGCTCCACCTTCTTCTCTTTAGCTACTGAATCCTCCTTCTTTTATATGGGGCTTGACTTTGTGAAGTTTCCAAAATTACCCCAAAGGGCGGTGAATCCTCTTTAGGAGAACAGATATTCTCTATTTTCACTTGATCCATTAGTGGTTGGACAAAATTGAGTTTTTGATGAGACCTAGAATGGGGATCTGAATTATTCTTTTGGATTTATTTTGCAACAATATCCACTTCTTCTTCCTCTTGAGTTTGTAGAGCTCCAATTCTATTATTGAAGGGAGTAAAATAGTGAGTCTTATGCTTATTTTCAGGCTCAGCGTAGATGATAGGATGAGTCCCCCTATGTTGTTGATTCTTTCACTTTCTTGAGACTTGTTTGAAAAGTCCTTTCTCATCATTATTTTGGGAATTTGAAGATGGCTTCGAAGAAGACAAATTTTCTTTGATGCTTGTAATTTTTGCAAAGTTCTCATACTCATGGAAATTGTTACATTTCAAGGGGACCTGATGATAGTCAAGGGCCTGAAGGTGGCTTCAACCCTCTAAGTCAAGTTGGAAGTAATGCTTCCATGTGTCATTGAGTTTCCCTAGGTGTCTATCTAGAAGTGGTTATTTCATATGTGTGTGAGTTGTTTATGAGTCATAGATCCACCTTCTTCGGATCTTATTATCTAGAAGTTGATGATCTAATTCTTATATATGTAACTACTTTATATTAGAAATTGAGAGATGAGAGAAAAGAGAGATTGTGCAGACACAAATCACACAAACTGATTTTATTGATCACATATACATATATATGTACATATACATATATATGTACATATATGTATTATATATATATATATATATATATATATATATAATATAATATATATATATATATATATATATATATATACATATATGTACATATATATGTATATGTACATATATATGTATATGTATATGTATATAATATATATATATACTATATATATATATAATATCTATATCTATAATATTATACATATATGTACATATATAGTTATATGTACAATATATGTTGTATGTATTTTATATATATTATATTTATATCTTTATTATATATATATATATATATTATATATATATATTCTTATATATTATATAATATATATATATATTATATATATATATCTAACTTTGACACATCTTAGATCAAACTACAACTCACACATAGGGAACTAACTACTTCTAGATTGATGCTTAGGAAATCACAATGACAACTATACATGTTGTGGAAGAATTACTTCCAACACCCTCCCTTAATGCTTACATGGAAAAATCACAACAATATGATATTTGTTTGACTGCTCTTCATCAACACTCACATGTACTCTACTATCTTGCAAACACTGCTATTTCTTCACCTCCACATCTTCAAGTTGTCACTTGACATCCATTTAAAACATAAATGCCTCTGACCATTATTGACGAACTTTGTACAATTGATGCTTATTGACTACCTCGAATAATATCCTAGATACTGAATATCTATATGGACATCGAAATACATACTTCTAATTATATAGGTAAGATGTCTATGTACTGAGCTTTTACAACAATCCATTGTACAAATGACCTTTTGACATATACACTTACATCCATATGAAGAAAACCTGTAACTAATTTTCTTGAAGCACCGAAGAATGAAAATACACATTATCATATAAGAGACTCAACATAACTAATTCAATGATGTGTTCTCTCGGAACCAAAGAATGTTGAAACCATTAACTTGAAGTATTTTCAGTTCATTAAATGGTTTTTAATTTTTCAAATTTTTTACAAATAAAAACATAAATATAACTATGACTCAAGCTATTTTTTCTTTTATTAACTACTATTCCACCATATTCAAAGAAAATCCTCCACAAATATTGCCCAAAGATACCTTCTCCACAGGACATGAATACGGAGAATATCTTCTTTGCCAATCCCAACATCCAATTTTGTTGCCACCTCTTTATAGTTCCTGCACTTTACAACTGGTCACAAACGCAAACCAGACATACTGCATATCTATGATTACCTCTATCATATGAGAAAAAATAAACAAACTCACTATAGGTCTTGCTTTCAAGATCCACCAGCACGAGGCACGTAGGAGTGGTCCCTGGCATATTTGTGATGGATACTGATCTATCCAACTAGAGATTTCATGATTGATGTTACATACACTCATGAAGGTAGGTCAATGCTAATTTCATATCTACTATGTTGCATCCCTTGAATCCTTTGATTTCTTTTGACGCCTCGATCCACTGTTTTTCATTCACGTATAGGTCACATCATGGATGGAATAATTCTTCCAACACGATTTCTAAGCTGAATTCCAACTCAATGGGGTGTAGAAAAGTGTCTGATGTTGGATGTGGAGCCTGATTATCTTCTTTATTCAGAGGTATCACTGCATTGGACCCTAGTTCGTAATGTGGAGGCAACGCCGCTTGTAATATTTGCGCTACAAAGGGGGTCCAGGGGGGTCCAGGGGGGTGGAAGCGATCTTTAGGAGCCCCCCCTCGGCGAGGGATTGGGGGAAAAGCCCCAAAGCTAAAAATAGATGTAAAATTTCCTTGTAAAATGTTGTAATTTCGAAGTCAATCTAGGTCGTTCATTAGGGGGAGATCTGACGGTAGAAGTTATGTTTAATTTAGGGTTTTCTTCCCTAGAAGGCAACCCCTCGCTATATGTGAGGCAATTGTATTGCGTATACGTAGATCTGTATTCTGAGTGAGAAAGCGAGTGGAGATTGTGTGAGAGCGAAGAGGGAGTTATAGTGGATATGTTGTAGGTTGTATCTCTTGAGTTTGCTGGATAATATAAAAGGAAGGACTGGTTATTTCCCTTGGACGTAGCCCAAATTGGGTGAAACACGTAGATATGTGTCTCTCTTGTTATGCATTTTCTGTGTTTATATTTCTGCAATATATTTTATGTGTTCCATTGCTCTGTAATATATAATTTACTAGCATCCGAGGGTAGCTGATACCCTCCAACTATGCACACCTCCTACGCCATTATCAGTGTTTCCCTTGAATGCCCAGATGGACCATGACGGATTTACATTCTAGCCTCTGTTTTCACGGTGCATAGCATTCAGGTGTTGAACTGATTTCATCACACAATGGACATTTTGTAGATCCAGCACTAGATATGGCTCCAATAATCTCGCCTTCCTATTTTATATTATAGATCATCAAACATATCACCTTGCTTCCATTAAAATGGAACAGGGGATGAGGTTCTGTGATGATCATAGGAATCAATCTTATGCCGTCAAGTCTCGTCTTCAACATTTCACAAATCTGACCCGAGAACACGATCTAGAATCAAATGAATAGAGCCTCCCATGAATTATATCTCTATTTGTTGTAATTGCAAACATATTGCAACAAGAGCACTGATAAAAAATCCCTTCATCATGATTCCAATAGATCTTAAAATATTTGCAGTTGTGTGGGGAATTACATTTGTTAAATTTCCCTAGAAATGATTTCATGTTGCTATCAAGTAAATTTAGCACTCTGTAAATTTCTTTGGGCCGAAAAGAGAAATCCAAAGGTAACCACTAACCACTTTTAGGCTAGGATCCAACCCTACTAGCCTTGGAGAGATTTGTTTCAATGTGTTGTTCTCTCCATCAACTAAATGACTGAAAGGTTCTAGATCTTAGGCTGGCTATGATGATAAAATGGTAGTTTTATGCTTTATGTCTAAAGGTAAGTGTAGGAAAGTAAATCTACTCCAGATCAGAGCACTATTTTGGATCCAAGTGAAAAAGGGATATGATGAATTTCAAATAGAGGCAAGATAGGTAGACTTCTTAATATCGAATCAAATTTGTTGCATTGAATGGGTGAGTGGAGCACGATGAAATAGGACAAATTGAGCATCAAAACATTGATGAGTTCATATTGCCATAGAAGAAAAAGATAACCCATATGATCAACTGATTTAAATCAGAGCACTAAGTGAGTTTTGAAATATTTCCTTTCCAATTGAGCATGAAGATTTTTTACACCATGGAAATATATATTATAAACAGACACAAAGGAACACATATACCAATAAGCACTGAAATAGGTATCTCTGTCAATACTGCATCTACTTTCTTCTTTTCACTTGGGAGATTGATACAAAATTGTAGAAAATGTAGACTAACTTCCTTTTGCTAACAACGAGAACACCTTTTTTCATGTTTACAATATTATATACAATATAGAATTCGAATTACCACCCTAGGTGGTTGAATTTTATTCATAGAAGTGAGACTAAACTAGATACAATGCATTCTTACTTAACTAACAATGTAAACTTTGAAACGGGAACCCATACTGTTACCCGTTTTGTAGAGATAGCAAAAAAGTGACCTGATTTCGAAAAGCGGTTATGCAGAACACACATGTGTTTTTTAAAGCTTAGTTTTTGGCACTATAAATTTTTTTATGTACATTGTGTTTTAT